>JAQIVE010006841.1:0-11090 GCA_034698285.1 Sminthurinus bimaculatus | reverse complement strand
ATCTGATGAAGTCGGTTCGTTATTGCAGTTTATATCATGATAACAGATAATGATGATATTATAATGATATTAAGCTTGTTTATTTTTAAGAACATAATGAAGTAAATAATATTATATTTTGGCTCTTTAAAAATAATTTTTGTGCTTCAAGTTTTGAAAAAAAAAATCTGATTTCCTATATCGTTCTATTTTTGTGTATGTAGATGATATTGCCCGAGAATATGGCTCGACTCTTGGCTGCAATGCAGGAATCTGTCACAGCAGCGAGTGGTGGTGGCGGTGGAATAACGGCGTCCAATCTCAACTGTAACAACAACAACAACAGTGGCAGTCCTTCAAGTCTCAATTTGAATGCAAACATGACTCCACTTAGCTATGGTATCAATAATCTTGTTCAACAGCCTCAAGTTTCCTCGGGCTCTGCCAACAAGTCACACATCAACACTAATAATCTAAATAATAATAATAGTATCGTCAACAACAACAATAATAATAGTAGTATGAACAATAACAATAACAACAACAGTATTTTTCCTGGACTGCATCAGAGTCACCATAAACCACCTGGAAAGTCGGGCAAATCAACAGGTTGGTCTCCAGAATTTCTGGCTTTTTTTTCCTTATATACTGTAACTTTCTGAAGTTTAGTCCCTTGGTTTTACCAGTAAATTACATTACATTGCATTACACATTCATTCCCTCTGTACTATACTATAGTCATACACTGGTCTCAAATTTTGTGACTATATTTTTTAATTTTGTTGTTAGTTTGAAGTCCTTATATCGTTTTTATCTACACACACGGAAGAATTTCTCTGTGTAATATTATCTATATAATATATATAAAATGGCAGAGAAACAGGAACTCCTGAGAAAGAGTTCGGAGAAACTATTATTTCCTTTGATTTATGACCTGCGTACACAAAATACAACACACGATTAAAGATTAAAGGGTTTCCTTTGGAGCTTTATGAATGTGTGTAATATTATCCGTCAATGTTGTTCTCTGTATTGATATTTTAAGTTGAAAATGGTTACAAAATATACGAAAATAATTCAATAATATTGCGTATATGCTTTGCCTTTTCAATGTCCAATGTTGAAACTTTAAAAGTTTCATATTACACATCATCTCCGTATTTTCTCTTCCTTTTTGGGGTAGAAATGCTTCAAAGGAGTAGATTGGTAAAAATCTTGATGAATCCAAGCATTTGACTGCTTATTTATACAGTTTATGTCTCTATATTTTATTTTCCTTTCTTGTTTTTATGTGTGACCCCAATTTCAATTTTATATGTATCATTTCCAAGAGGAAAGTTGCAATTGTGAATTATTTTTTTTCCTTTGAAAAAGGCGAAAAGCGTCAAAAATAGAGTACAATATAATAACGTAAGTAATAGTAATAGAATAGTAAATTGAGAAGAATGTGTTCCTTCAGTTTATGGTATAAATATTGGGCGTTGAAAACTGCATAAAACTTTGTCTCTTTATGTAATATATATTATATAACAAGGGAGCAGAAGAAATAGAAAACGAAGAAGGGGGAGACAGAAGGAGAGTCACTCGTTTGTAGCGGGATTTCATTATTATTTGTCCTTAGTTTATGGGCCGAGAGAAAACCCCTTTTCTCTCTCTCTCTCTCTCTTCCCTTCTGTAGATATACAGTATGTATATAGTTCTACCGATTCTGTGGAAAAAGAGTTCATCGTTAATCCACACAAATACAAAACACAAAGCCATTATGACTTATTATGTATGATTTTGATGTCGTTCTATTTCCACTTTTCATCCAATTCGTTTTCCCTCTGAACAACTATTTAAACAATATTTTTTATATCAACTCTCTCAATTCAATTTAACAGAAAACCCTTTTCCTCGATTCAAAGATTCTCCCAGTGTAGAATCTCTACTCTTATTATTATGATCATCATCATCATCATCATCATTTTTATTATTATCATCATCGTAGGTAGTGGATGAAGGTAAATATATAATATGTACACACGAGAGATTTCTTCTTGTTGGTTTTAACTTCCCCGAGTCTCTCTCTCTCTCTCTCTGCCTGTATCTCCCTCTCTTTTGGTTTTTGGTCCGGGATGAAGGTGAGATGGTCGTCCCAAAATGCACCATACCAATATATTTTTTGCGCTGGACTTTTGATGTCGAAAAAAATATCAGAGACTGATGTGAAAGACCGAGAGAACTCTCATCAACCCTTTCGATATCAAAAATCCTTGAGGTCTGGTTCCTTCCTTCTATATGTGTACACTACTTGGACTTTTTTTACTGAAAGGAATTGGATTTTATTTCCATTTTAATGCTATTTCTTATGGCTATTTGGCTACCTTCTTTCCACCTTTTTGTGTGTTTACTCATCGTCGTTTTCATGGGAGTTTTGCTTTTATATATACATATAACGGCTACCTCTGTACATATTTATAACGCCAGACTTGAAAAACTAAGGAATCTTTAGTTTTTTATCATCATCAGGGTACATATTGCATGATATTATATATTATATTTATACATATTACATACATATTTTATAGAGGTTTTGAACTGAAGATTCAAGTCTTGTAGCATGTTAATAGGAGAATAAGGTATTGATACAAGGCCGTATAATATACTTTTTAACATTTAAAAAAATATGAGTGAAAGAGTGAGTTTAGAGTAAGGAGAGAATGTCGCACTGGTTGACTAGTTGTATAACTATTTCTAAGTAAAGGGTTATATCGTTCACTTGGTTCTCAGTTTTCTGGCTCTCTTCCTTCCTCCTTCTTTTATCCACTGTTCAAAATGGTACTTCAGTGGGCTCTCTCTCTCACTTTCTGTCTGCCTGTCCCTCTTTCTAGCTCCCTGTGTACTTGTTTAATATAATAATCTATACATCGAAGCTTATGTTGTTCTGGCTTACAATGCAGCTGTTCTTTACTCAAATATTTACTCCAGAAATTCGATTCTATATCGGCGAGAGAATTTTTTATAAGCGCGTATTAAATATAAAAAAGGGTTGAGTTGAGTTTGAGTTCCATGAAATAGGCAAAAGTAAAGAGAGGAGAGAGAATATTTCTTTCGAAAGTTTCTTACGACGCCCAAAGTAATATTATTTGTAAAGTTTTTTTTTTCGTCTTCTCCTCTGGCTCTGGCATTAGCTTTCCCATTTCCTATATACGTTCACATGTACATAGTTGTGGAACACATTGTTGGAAGTTGTCCATTATGTGTACATTTACATATAGCTGGATACACAATACACACATAGGCATGCGTATAAATATAGGCATTGAGTTTTTTCTTGTTCCGATAAACGGGTAAAAAATCTTATCCCTTAGAAAAATGAAAATAGTTGTAATACTCTTGGTTTTCTTGCTTACTTGCTGTTGCTCCTGATGCTTGTTGCTAGAAAAAAATTCAGGAGAGAGAGAGAGAGAGAGAGAGAAATGAATTGTACTTCATATTGAACGTGAAGTCTCCATGTGAAGAGGAGATGATTGATGATATTTAATGTAGTTTTTCTCAACCATGAATTCAATTTATAAGCAACATTTTTGATGTGCTTTATTTTTTGTGTGTTACACCGATAGCTCAGATTTTTTCTCAGAGCTTCAGAATTTTCTTAAATTTCATTTATCTTTCATTTAATTTTAAGAATTTAGATGTTACTAATTAATACCAATTGATAGATTTTTGGCAATTAAAAGCTAAAATTATCCTACAGAAGAGAGCTTTCCTAAAATTGACAGAAACAATTTAAACAATGTTTCAACAAGCAACCAAGGAACAAATAGAAATCACCCCAAACTATAAAATTATGGTATGAGGAAATCCTGTTGAAAAATCCGAGATTTCCTGTACCTGTTCAAATATGAACAAATACGTGTACACATTAGTGCTAGAAGGAAGCCTTTAAAAAAAGGAAGGATCTTCTGATAAATCACACAATTAGCTTGAAGTACCGCATTCTAAATCATTTCAACTCCCCCCTTTTCTTAAGTTGTGTGTGTGTGTGTGTGTTTATGCGCAAAGTACACACAACAAGAAATGAGAAAGGGAAGGAAAAATGAGGGAAACGATCGAGATTGAGTGACTGAGTGAGTGTCTAAGGATTGAGGATTGAGTGAGCATTTGAAGTGAGTCGAGGAAAGTAAAAGTGTTCAATAAGCATGTGCCCATGACAAACACAGTCGAAAAAGAGAACCTTATCAATAGCTACTTGTTTATGGATTGATTAGTCTAATACCTTATTTATTTTTTCCTTTTTTTTTCTTTTTACCTACCTTTTTACCATTTTCTGTTAAAAAATTCTCCATTTCAAGGGTGTATTGGGGGAAAGAATCAAAATGTATTATAGTATTTCAATAATAATAACAATGTTGTGGTGGTGAAGCAGATTACATTACCCATATACTGATATTATATGTACACGAACCTTGTACATACATACACTGTATATTATTATACATCACGAAACTTATTATGTATGTATGGGTAAACTCAAGTTGAATTGTATGTATTCATTCATTCATCATCATCATCATCCAAGTATCTTTTGTCATGAATGTTCATGCTGTATAACACATGGTATGCAGTATGTACATACATACACACAAAATGTATAGGAACATGGTTAGTAAAGGTCAAAGAGGAGGCTCAGCACGCCTCTACACAATGCGATTGTTTTCCAGCTTTTTGGATTTGTATTTTTCCCCTGTTTCCCTTCTTTATACCGCATTAAATATGTATGTATTCAACATTCGACAACCTAATAATATGTATTATGTATACATGTATAATAGACGAGAGTGAGAGTATTTTAAATGGTTCGAGTGCCTCTGCAATTCACATCTCCGATTAGTCGGATGGACTTTCATGCGGAACAAGGAGCTTATAACATGTATCCAATCTCCAAGTATCTCCACTTTTTATTATTTGTTCATGACAACGGAATGGTTGTTCCTAATCTAAAAATCGACAGTATATCCTATACACATATAGACATGGATCAATGAATCTATACTTGTAAAACAGACTCTTATTATTATGCTGTACTTGTAAAGGTGTCAAACTTGAAATGAAACGATGAAAATGGTGTGTTTATACATTTTTTTGAGTAAAACAAGTAGATATAAACGGATATTACACTGACTAATTCACACGTTTACACAAATCTACAATTAAAGGATGTTATACGTCCAGGGGAAACGAAGATAAAACTCAGTTTTTTACACGCGTACAGTACGTATTTACTACACATTATGATAATACATCATGTACTGTATTGAAATAACTTTCTTGAAATGGGGGAACCAAGAGGAGTGAATGAACATGTAATGCGTAATGTAATTATATGATGACGGTTGATGTAATTCTTAAAAAACTTATTTTAGAATTACAACAACAGCAACAACAATGTGAAAAAATATCTCAAAACTACCAGAGAAGTACGAGCAAACGAATAATCATTCAAAATCCTTCTCAATTTTCACCAGGCCGAGGCTTAACATCATTCCCTGTTATAAGAGAAGGTCTCCTGGGAAAGGGAAGTGGGCCAGTGGACTACACCAGATATGTTCGCCGATACTCAAATTCCTCCGAATGTGGTCATCAGCAATGTCGAGAGTTGAACTACCGAGAACATTTCCACTGTCTCGACTGTGGAGAGGGCTCACGAGTCTTTGTCAAGAAGGAGGAAATGATACGACACTTCAAGTGGCATAAGAAAAGGGATGAATCTCTACAACATGGATTTATGCGGTATGCTATTTTTTATTTTTGCTATTATGTATATCATCATATGTTTTGCATTTTAATTAAGCGTTAAATGTTCAACAAGAACAGTTAGTGCATGGCTCTTTTTTTCTCTTTATTTTGATAACCTCTTTCCTGTAGTATTATAACCAGATAGTATTCCACATTTGAATTATTCATGAACCGTTATTGGTTACAAGACGATTAAGTGATTGGGCATTTTGATTATGTTGGATTTGAAACAGAAACAATTTGAAACGAATCAATATGTGTTTATCTGAGCATGTGTACGTGAATGATGAATTTGGCCGATAAATATTCGATTACAATAAATTAATACAATTTTTCTCATTTTATTTCTTCCGTTTCTCTCTTTTAGATACTCCCCAATGGACGACTGCTCAGATCGCTTCAGCAGTTGCAGTCATAATCGCAAGCAGACTCACTACCACTGCTTACAGGTGAGAAAAGAGAAGAAAAATCCACTTATCCTTCTTTTCCCTTTACATATGTATGATGAATAGTCATAATTTTTGTGTGAACAATCAACAAACAGTTGTCGCCAGTTTCCTTAAGGCAAGGGCGGTCACACGTTCAACATTTTCTGCGTGTCTGTGTCTACAACTATTGTGCATGTACATTTTTTGCACTTCATCTCTCCACTCTACAACTACGCTCAATCCTAGATACTATTAAATGATTAGTAAGTACTTGTGTGCATAATATTATGTGTGTATAGGTACTCCATTTCTAGATATGTCTACAGCTATGAGCTTCAATTATAGGCATATACACATATTTCTCAGTGCAAATTATTTCATATTTCGTATTTTATGTCTGCCGACTTTTTCTTCGTACCTTTTTCTTTATCATTTTAATGATTAACAGATAGATAAATACACAGTGACAATAATCATAATGATATTATAGTATAGGTAGAAATAAATAAATAAAAACTACAATTTGAATTCGCTATTCAGGTATAATATGTACATTTATCAGTATAAATGATGACGATTATGATGATGATGATGATGATGTTATGTGGAGGGGCTTTTTTGTTTTATTCCAAATGAATAAACATTACAAAACGGCTGCAGTGAAGTGAGACAGTTGCGAATCACAAGAAAAAAGAGTTAAAATTGAATAGCATAAAAAATTACCTCCATCGCTCCTTCATTCATTTGTTTGTTCATTCATACATTCGTCCATAGGAAGAATTTCCATTAATTAATCATATAGAAAATTAGGCTGCGAGTAGAAAAAGAGATTTAATGTTTTCTAAAAATGTACCTTTGCATTGTTTTATAGCCTGCATATAACTAAACATAGATAGATATGGATATGACTGAGAATCTTGAGTGAGATAATGAACTAAAAACTTTTCTTTGCATATTGGGAATTCTTTTGTGCCTTTCTGTTATAAATCCAAATGAATGTATAATGTATGGTGAGATATTTATTACTTTTATGTATATATACTATGCACAAATTTTTATGAATCATGCGATTATACAGTCTATGGGTACATTCTTGCATCTCTCAAATATACATGTTCTATGTGTGAAATATCTGTATGTAGTGTTTTTTATGGGTGACAAAGTTGTAATTTTAATGATAAAGAGAAAAAAGGTATTATTACAGTAGTACATATTACAGTAGCTGCATAGTTCTGGAGTGGAGAGTTTTATTGTGATCTTATGCTTCTTGTTGAGTGAGAAATGAGTCATATTATACTATCGTTCCCTTAAATCAAAGACTTAAAAATGTGAAGGCAAAAAGCAGGCGAAGAGGAATTAAAAAAATGGAGTTTAATTGACAAAAATAATGATGCATAGAAAACGTAGCAGTGATTAATTATGAGATTGTCTGTTCTTGCAATGATATGTATGTATTATGTATGTATATATGTATGCTATATTATGATTATAATATTACCTTGTACTCTTTCAATACAAAATACAGGAGGGATGTGAAAAGGTCTACATTAGCACGTCAGATGTGCAAATGCACGCAAATTACCATCGTAAGGATTCAGCGATTATCCAAGAGGGATTTCAGAGATTCCGAGCTGCTGAAGATTGCGGTGCGGATCACTGTAGCTTTAGACATCAACGAACCACTCATTTTCACTGTAGGAGAGCCTCGTGTTCCTATACTTTTAAGAACAAAGCCGATATGGGTATGAAGTTTTTTTATTATACTTTTCAGCTATAATATTATGTATGTACCTACTATGTTTTTTTGCAAGTTCCTTTTCCACACGCATGTATGTACTGCAGTCAGCAGTATAGTAGTTTTCTTTCGTGATTTCTTGTAATTTTCTTTCACTTTTTCACCAAGGTTTTTCCCCCCTCGACTTGTTTATTTGTGATATACGGATATCAATTTATCTCCTTTCTTTGGCAAATGTATTCAATCAGCGCAGTCTTTTTTCTAAATTTTTGTCGAAAAGAATGATTCCTAACATTTTTCAAAATGTTTCGTGTCCCGTGTATATGTATATATAATCTAATGGATTTTATAAATGAGACAAAAAAACGGATGACATATGAATTTGTATTCGTATTTTTGTACATATGGGCGAGCGCCTAAGTACTGTATAATTTATTACGGTGCGTTTATTAGTGTCGCATGCGTTTCAAAATATATAAGTTGTGAACAGAGTCTCGTCTCTTTATCTCTATATGCAAAATCCAAATCGTAACTCTCAATCCTGTTTTTTCCCATCTTTCTTTTTTCTTTCTTTCGTTCTTTCTTTATTCTCCCATCCTATTTCTATAAGGGTGCGTATACTATAACTATATATGTATTAATGTTTCCTATTTCTGTATGGTGATCTTAAATGATTAGTAGGTAGATATAGAATGGTATCATATCAAAATAATAATACTGCTGTTTTTATTCCTTCAAGTTAACGTCTTAAGTTTCAACATATTTCCTCATCCATATAATTTTTTCCTTTTCTTGATTTGAGCAGAGAAGCACAAGTCTTACCACATAAAGGATGAGCAGCTGAACAGGGATGGATTCAAAAAGTTTATGAAACATGAAGCATGCCACTATACCAATTGCCGTTTTTCGCGTGTCTGCAATCATATTCACTGCATTCGTGAGGGTTGCAACTATGTCCTTCATTCCAGTGGACGACTCTACTCTCATAAGGTGAGTCACTTTATCTTTCTATATGATATGTATACTCTTTACTTTTTATAGGATGTCATTATGACGAGTTTTATAGTGTATATTATATATTATGTTGTAGTTCCTGTAGTGAGATATATTTGACAAGTTGTGATGTCTTTTATCCTGGTTTTTTTCTCCATACATATGTACATACATACATACACGTTTCTTCTTCATCTCTTTGCCATCATTTTAGATTAGGTCTATGTGTATGATAATATTGTATATATATATATGTATTGAGAAGTGCGCACAAAACCACGTACCATTTCACTTATCTGTATAATAGAATGTAAACTCGAGTAACAAGATACGAAATTTTCAGATAAGTAGACATGCAGTAATCTTTATTCCTCACCTCAACTAATTTATTGTGATTTAACACTCAATCTTCCACAACAGTGAGCCAATCGACATTGTAGTTAACCATAATCTACTTTTGAGCGTTTGTTTGTCTCTTTTATCATTTCTTCTTCTGCTTTTTGTGGGAAAACGTGTTTTTTTTACTTGTTTTGCAGTTATTTACTTGTGTACTTTTGCCTATCCCTAATATCTTATACAAATAATTGTAATGAATTTTGTCAAATTAGTTTTTACGCCATTTCATCACAATATTAAATGCCATTAGTCATCTCCTTCTCCTTTCAAATTGAAAAGCCGAGCAGTGACTTTTATTGATGAATGTTGATTCTTTTTGAGATTTGAGCTAAACCATTTTCCAAGTATAGAGATTACTTAAAATAGTGTGTGTAGTGTGTACACATTTTTGTAGGAAAAAAGCAACATACATACGATGTTGAACAAAGGAGAAAGACAGTTAAAGCAAATAATACAAAATGATTGAATGTAGAAATATGCAGAAAAGGTTTTTTTTATTGAGGCTAAAAACTTAAAAAGGAAAAGAGTTGATTTCTAACATTTAGAGTCAATCTATATAGTTACCTATAAATTTATTATTACTTATGTAGTATACATTTATACATGCCATCACTCATAGATAGATGGATAGATATTAAGTACAAAATCAACAAACAATACACACATTTCATTCGTTTGTTGTTTTTTCTGTATAAATGATTTGTCAGAATCATAATTTGGACTAGAGACTATTACACATAGCTCCAGATAAGGAGTTTTCCATTCTCAAAGCGAAAATCTTGTTTTTATAGCAACTTGTTGCTCATTTTGTTCCTATATGTGTATATGTGTACTTCAACTCTATACGTGTGTGTACAGATTGGTAGTTTGTCCAAGTTCTTCTTCAACGACTTCTCAACTACTTTTTTTTCTGTCTCGCGTATAATAATTGATTCTGATTATTAAACATTCTTTTTCAAGTTTGATCTCTCTTTCTCGTAGATAATTTACATACATATGTACTTAGTACATACTTGATACACGGGAAACTCGCTATAGTTGGTCAGTGTATAAAGAGCCTTTTTTTGTAGTTTTAAAGTTTTGTCTTTTCTCAAAGTATCAAGTTCAGTTTTACGAATTTGGCTAGATTTTCGCTTCTTATAATATGAATGAATTATTGAGTCAAACAGAATCAAGAAACCATATTTTGTATTAGTGTTTACAAAAATCAAAGTCTAGTGTATTCACTGTCAGAAAAAGTAAAAAAGAAGAAAACCTCCTTTTTTACTTCTCACTCTCAATCTTTACTTTTCACAGACAGACGAGTTTTTTTATGCATGTATATTCCCCGTCTTATTTCTAACATGCATGTAAGTAGGCATGCTACATAATATATAATATGCACACATTCGTGTGTACATCAAATGAAATTTACATTTACATGGTGATAGAATGTGTAGTAATTAGTGAAAAGGTCGACGGAGAGTTGACTACCCATGTATTATCTAAGACTCAGTGTAATTAATAAAGGAATGATGTCATGATTAAATAGCGTAAACATGAGCGACGGGACTCGGAGTTGGCCTACCGAAAATTCAAGCTTGCTCAGAGTGTTATGAGGGGTACCTTTGGAGCGGAACTATCAGCTTTAAATTTGAATATGAGCGAATCGTTCATGAATGACCATGGAGACGTGGACTCGGAAGGTAATTTTTCTTAAAACTAAATGTGCATAAACCAACCAAAAAGTAATAACATCGAATTTAGGTGGCACGGTTTTGTTCCAATTTTTTCCAATT
>JAQIVE010006840.1:0-11091 GCA_034698285.1 Sminthurinus bimaculatus | reverse complement strand
AACCAAATGCACATCAAGTCAATCTCATCAAATCTCATCAACTTTTGATCAAAAAAGACCAAATATTTTTTTAAGGGTTACTATGAAAAGATAAATTTATAGTGCTTCAAAAAATCAAAAAACGAAAGACATTTGTACGGATCATTAAGTGATATTTTGTTTCTCTTGTGTACTACCTTCTTTTATATACATTTATAAGATATTTATAGGGTCGTTCGTTTTACCTTGTCAAAATCCGTTTTACCCAAACACAGTAAATAGTAGAGATGAATATGAATATTATGAGGAAATCACAGCGAGTGTGGCAAAATAAGTCCTATTTATGGTTTCCCCGCATTCTTTTTATAATATTCTACATAATTGTATGGCGCAACTATACATTTTACATCCTATACACATGCACTAACATTGTTAGGCTAACTACCAACACGACCAAACCACCAAAGACAAGATGGGATTCGATATACATAAATACATACATAGGATATTACGATATGATGTGATTAGGATTATCAAAAGGACGATATGGGGATGAGCGGGAAGAATGAAGAACTATCTGTCCATGTCCACCATACGAATATAATACATTTCATAATATAATAATGTAGACGATAGACGTTTTGGAATTAAATAATGGTGATAACATTACCATAAACATAATGTTGTACATGTACATACACATTGCAAGCTAGACGATAGATACGTTATGATGATATTATGATTGTGTGGTATCTTTTTTTGGTTTGTTGGTTCCATTGGCATGATGCGCCATGCTGGGATCGTCCATAGTCCAATCCACATAGAATATACATAGAATAAAGAATCGAGAAACGGAAAGACACACAGCGAGATTTTTTCCCGTGGATAGAATCAACGTGGTAAAACCAAAGGAGAGAATAAATAACAGACTGTTGCAAAAACCGACAGTCGACAAAACAAAACCATCAACTAAATATTATGTGTACGGTGTATTATGTGTGATACACCAAAACCAAACTGTGGCTTTTCATCATTAATCATTAGGATGGAGTGAAGGAAAAAGAAGCGGAGAACGGCTATCCGTATGTATCAATTGAGTCTCCATACTGTGTTTCATCCCGTAATGTCGCCTGTGTACATAAAATACAGTAAAAAACAACGTTTCTATATCACATGACAAGGGGACAAGCTCCGGCTCATTTTCATAATACTATAATATAACAAGAGGTGACTATAACTTTGTATGATGCATGAATGATCCAACGTTTAGAACGGTATTGATTTGTACAGTTGTCTCCTTTTAGCACCAAAATCTCTGTCCAGGACCCAGGATGAAAAAACAGGATTTCTTTTTGTGCACAATATCGTGTTCTTGTGTGTCTGCACAATATTTTGTCTCGAATTGCAATTACCTATACGATTGCTGCTTTTTCTACAGAATAAAGAAAAACTAGTGTAAACATGGAGAAATGCAATTTTATTACATGTATGTATCTGGTATCGCGTCCATCTTTCTTTCTAAGGCACGATTTTGTGAGTTCATCTATACAATTAGATTGGACAAGGACTGGGCTAAACATTGTATAGAATGGCGAGAGAAAAAAGTCTCACAGCCACCGTGGAAAGTTGAATGACTAACTGAAAGAATGGATGGAAACACTATCTACTACCGTTTTCTCATACTGAACAGACGACTGTGTATAAAAACATGATGTGACTCCTCCGGAAAAAACTGCTTCAGTATTATTTGTATGCGTGTGTCTATATTTTGTTGTATTGTGTGATCTGTGATATTGTACAATATACAATACAATATGATGGACATTTATAGAATTTTAGAGGGGGGGGGGGAGCAGCCACGATTTGTCCTGATATTTATATTAAAATTCCAAACACAAACTCTTACTGTCATCTTCTCAATTCTGACTGACTGACTAACTTGATATTATATTCTTCCTCGCAATTTCCACCACCGTCATCACCACGACAGTGTTTTCATCCTGAAAAATAGCAGAGAGCCCTTTAAAATGAGTGTAGATTGTATGTAGTTGCATTTTGCCGAGGACGGGAATAAAAAGTATCATCTCTGTCTTCTTTTTTCACCGCCCCCAATTCCAGCAATTCAACCCGAACAACAAGGAACAAGTATGTATAGGCAAAAACATTTTCAATTCCGGTTGGAAACCTGAAATTTACTCCTCTCCTGCATTTACTGTATTTATACTGTATTACTTTGGTAAAATAAAATATCCGCGGGATAATTCCAAGTAAGAGTAAGGGGGAAATATGTACCGTATATGTTTGAATTGTGCTGCAGCCGTACTATTCAAGTTTTTCGCCATAGAGTATATGTACATGATGTACAACCAAACGGAAAAATCTATGACATGCAGCACTACTAGATGCTGCCGTACAATTCAAACAGATACGGTATGTACAATATGTATAAGGTCGTTTATATTTTTTTGGTAGTTGGAAACTTTGGCTGTTTAGCTCATTTTTCAGTTCTTGCCCTTTATGCATGTATGTAAACATAAATATGTATAGGAGTTCCATTTATGTGCATAAATGGATTGTCTAGATTGATACATGTACAATGTACATACAATATGTATAAAATGCATTTTCAACGTACGTATTTACATGCACAGTGCAGTACAAGATAGATAGATACTAACATACAATACAAGGTTGTGGACTGTGGACTATTATTAGTACATAGTAGTGTCAGTGTCGTGTTCGTTCGTTCGTTCGTTCGTTGGTTCGTGGGGACTTGGAGTTGAAGATAGATAGATGTATAGATAGACGCGGATCTGGATTCATTCACTCAGTCAATGTGGGATGAGATGTCATAGAGAAGTAAAGTAGAGAGAGGAAAAGAAGAGAGAGAGAGAGAGAGAGAGGTAATATAAAAGTGAATGTCATGAAAAATTCATGGAGGGTGTGTAGTGTAAACACTCCTCTTTTGTGTCTTGAGTCTTGATTAAATGAGAAGTCTATATCGACAATCCGGCACGCACAACCCAACCAACGCCAACTCAAACCAACTCAAACTCCAACCACCACCACACAAAATACCCTACACACATACACAAATGTATGTGCAGAGCACAGCAGAACCGAACCGAATACAAGACACAGCTCCAGTTCTTCAAATTGATTTATCCTCCCTCTCTCTCTCTCTCTCTCTCTCTGCGTTCTATCTTCCATCACTCCACTCTTCACTTTATTTCCCTTCTCATTCTCTACTTGCCTTGCACATATTGGCTTTGGCTTTGGCTTCTTCTTCCATACTTTCAAAGCTAGAATTTTAGCCGAGTTCATACATGTTGATACGTATGATAATGTACACTATAATATGACAAAATGGGAGCGAAATACATGTGTACATAAATACTCAGAAGGGTGATGACGACGACGAGGATACAGGAGAAAAGTCGACGACTGATTTTCGCCTGATATTACATATTATAATATAATATATGGAATATACGATATTTCTTCCTCGTCCGCTCCGTTTTGTTGTTGTTCTTGGGTTATTTGACGTCGTTTGATATTTCCAACTACAATATACATACACGGACTAATATGCTGACTCTTACATATTATTGTTGTTACAAGGAGTGAGAGCGGAGTGTTGCGGTTGTTGAACTAGTTGCTTTGTGTACATATGTATATGTATCGTACATTTTGGGATTGTTGTTTTGATGTATCAGAGAAAGAGGAGCAAACTAAGTACATATGTAGTCAAAATGTTATGTATGCTCTCATGTCTCGTTTTCTTGCTCCTACAATATTAGTTACAATTGAGCAACTGTTTCTGTGTTCCACGAAAGGAAAATTTAGTTATTTGTCTGGATTCTGGATTTTCACTGTTTCGGCGTATTGAGACTGTAAGTAAATGAAGGAAGGAGAGAGAGAGAGACAGAAGCCGGGTGAGAAAAGGAGAGAAAAGTCGGATGAATCCTGGAATGAAAATGTGGAATGAGAGAGTTTATACTCACTTTTCCATCCAAATTACTCATTCTATGCTAATCAACACGCTCTCTATTAATTTTGACACATCTGTGCTACACAGTTGAATTTTACGTATATTTATGTGTACAATGTACATGTACACTCTGTCTACTGTCTACAGCTGGAAATAGAAGCAGAATGAGAGAAAAAGACAGAGCGAGAGAGACAGAGAGAGAGCAATAGAGAGAGAGAGAGCGTATAAATATTCCTCTAATTTGAATTTTAATTCAAACCGGTTTCAAGAATATCATTTTCACCCGTCTTCCTTTTCCTCTTTTCATGTGTCCAACGTTCAACGTCCGTCGGTTGGCTCATCCTACATTTATGCATAATGTTTCATGTCCATGTAAATACATACATACATACACACGTACACACCCGCGTTCAACACGAATTCAACAAAACGTAATATGTATGTACAAAACCGCTTCTACTTTTCACACAAACATCCGATTCCCTTTTCACTTTTACATCATGCCATCATCCCCTGTTGTAAAAATTGTAAATCGGCTTAATGTATGTATACACCACAAAATATTATAAATAAATACATATACAACAACAAAGTAAGTAATACGCATTTTAGATTGTAGTACACGAAAAAAGGTATAAAAAACAAGGCTTATTACAGAATAATTGATAACATTATTTACACCGTACATTGTACAGTACATACATGCATTAAAATAACAATAATAACTTCACACATAGTAAAAGCAGGGCAAATTACATATTATGTAGTGGAACACTATAGCTGCTCAATTTTTGAAATTGAAATTGAGGAGCTAACGACGCTATAATAAATTACGTTATTAACTATAAGAAAAATGATGAGCAGGAAGGAATAAAAAGGGAATAAGAAAAGAGTAAAAGTATCGTCATTATTATTATTATTATTATTAGCAGAGAGTGGAGTCAAAGGAGGGGAAGAAAAGAATCTGTTGCCCAAAGTTTTTGCCACATGGAGGATGAGAATTATGGACAAAGTTGACGATGATGACGATGAGAATATAACAGAGGGAAAACTAATAAGCCTACACTCTATCTATTGTATTTATACAGAAAATAGATAGATACCTATACATTATACAGATGTATATGTATACATATAGTTGAGCCCTTCTTCATCGTCTTCTCTCCTTCTTTTGAGCTACTTGAGGATCCGGAGCTTGAGTTTGGCCCCGGCTTGTTGTCACATCATCCATCCCCACAAGTACACACACTCGTGTATACTGTATACATATTTGTAATATACATACATACATACATAGGCAGGCAAAAAGGAATTTTGCGCTCCAACACTTTTCCATTAATAAAATGGACTTAAAGGATGAATCAGATTTATCTTTCCCCATACACCATACACACCTATACATATAATATTACATATTACACAGCTATCGAATCAAATGTACATAAAATCTCCGCATTTTGAATAGTTACTTCGTATTATGTATGTATTACTACGTACACACACACATTCTCGGTGTTTACACAGAAATATCATCTCCCTTCTCTCTTAAATCCAATTAAAGTGCTCGCTTCAAAAAATCTGTGTATAGATAATACGTATAGATAGATAGATAGATAGATGTGTAGACTGTAGACACTTAAAAACGCAACTGCTCTCAACTTACCCTTCAACTTAAATCTCGACTTACTTCAAGTGTCATCTCTGATTAAACACAATCAAGTTTAATAATACGTTAACTGGCAACAAAAGGAGACCAATAGTTGAACTTATTAGCCAATTTTTCTCCAGTTTTCACGGATTCCCTTTGAACAAAACAATTGTGATGTAAACAATGTAAAAAAGAACCTTGGAAAATTTTCTTATTAAATATCGTGAAAATTTGATAAAATTTGACAAGATTTAGAATTTTGATGAGGTTTGCATAATATTTCATCAAAACTTGATGAAATTTGACAAGATTTACAATTTTTGATGAGATTTTCATGATATTTTACGTGTAAAAGTTGATCAAAATTGATAAGAGTTTTGACGACAATTTCATGAGATTTTTTGACAAGATTTTTTTCTAAGGGAAGGTTCATGTTTTCCAACATTATCGTTAGACATTACATTATGAAATCGGGAAAAATGTGAATCTGAATATGTAATAATGCATAAAAATCATGCATACATATCAGGATGCATAATAAGGACACTTTTTATGACCATTCTTGAAAACTTGATGTGTAATGGAAGCTGTTGAATTTTATTTTCCAAATTGAGCGCCCGAGTAAAAGAGTAAAGAGTAAAGAGTAAAATACCCGAGGAAAAGATGCCAAATAAAGGAGAGGAAACTGAGGCTTGTCTACATATGTACTGATGCACATGAGTACTGGAAAAGTTGGCAGCCTCGCCATAAAAGTTAAAGTTAAGGAAGGACAAGAAGACAAGGAGACGAGACATTTGTTCGTATCATGCATGCATACATATATGTATGGTACAGAATACAGAATTTAGAATGTAGACATGAACATTTGGACAATAATATTTGCTCGACAACACACACACACACACATACATATATGTATACACAAGTCGTGGATTTTTTCCTTGGCAGTTTCGAGGCATGTTTGCTGTGTAATAAATTAGAATGGATATTATTCTTCGTGTATACATACATGTGTACTACAGATTCTACTACACATACTACTAACTACTAGTCGAATGGAATAATAGTCTGATGTGTGATGTGATGTGGTGTAGCATGGTCTGGTCTAGTCTGGTCTGGCATGGCATGGCATGATCTGGTATCTGGTACTATCTCTATCTATTCGCTCTCTGCCTCTTTTGCTCTCTCCCTTCGTCTGGTTGTCGGTGGGTCTCATGTATTCTAATGGAGAGTTGCACTCCACCTTTTCCGTGCTTTAGGTGTAATTAAGTCCTGCGCTTCGCTTTATTCATTTGACTCTCTCCCTATTTAACGCTCATGCCCGGATCGATGAGAGACAAACTGAGGATTCTCCAGTCTCATACTCATACTCATATACTCATATACATACACAAGCATATAGTGTTCAACACGCTCACTGAAAACTGAAAAGCGTGATGGCAAAAACTGCAAAGAGCGAGAGTGAGCGTGAACACACATAACACGAGCTAAAACTATCTTGTACAATATGTCTAGTGTAAGTATATCTCTGTATATACAATAGTTGACTACACACTATCTCTCCCATTATCAAGTGACTTTTGGCCGCGGAAAGCCCTATTGGAACTGTCACAACCTGGGCAAACTCAGGACGACGACGAGACTCGAGAGTCAAGTCAAGTCAACTTGTGCACACTCTTCTTATTCTTCCTTTTATCTTCCTTTGTATCTTCTTCTGCTTCTTCTTTTGCTTCATCCTGCTGTCTCCTCCAATCCAATTCAATCCAATCCAATCCACGCGGAGACAAGCCATGCCAAGCCAATGGAACTCAATGGATGTGCTTGTGCTCTTGTTTTTTGGTGTGTAGGACTTTTACTACATACTACGTACATAGATGTTGATTCTCAACGGGTCTATCAAACTTGCGTGTTTTTTCTCGGCTTTTCTGCACTCTGCGTCGAGTCTGCTGCATCATCACATCACATCATATGGGATGATGATATGATACAAATAATATGTACGATGTATGTACGATCTATGTACGAATTACGTACATGTGTAAGCCTGTATATTTTTCCATTTTCTATTTATTCCGTTGCTCGCTTTTCTGCCTCACTTTTCCCCCGCTTTCTTGTGCCTTTTCCTTCTTGCAGCTCAAGTCTCAAGTTGTTGGAGGCAAATCCGTTTACAAACACAAGTTTCCTCTTTTGTGGATTTTCTCTCAAGTTGTGCTCCTGCTGTTGTTCTGCTGCTACTGTAGTTGTGCATCTTGTTCTCAGAGAGAGAGAGAGATGCTGACGCTCTTTTCTTCGCCTTTCCTCCCGTTTTCCTTCGCCTTGTCTTTCTACTGCTCCCAGTTGGATTACATTACGTTTTATTTAGGTGGATGTAAACTTGTCGCCTCTACTTATGTACATACTACATACATATCTTTTTATTCTATATATACATAGGCAAGTATTACGTGGAATATGGAAGGAGAGGAGCATGAGCTCCCATCTTTTTGGCAAATATCAAAAGACATGTCTTTACAAAATGGCCATTTAGTCGGTTCGCCTTGTTTAGAATTAGACTACATGTGTCCAATAAACATTTTCCCTGTTCCAACATATCCAGTTGAGAGAGTGTATGTAGTATGCAAGTAAGTAAGTAAAGAACCTACAAAATACAAACACGATTAGATACCGAAAATCGTACGGACAGATGTACTATACATAAATACACCGTAGTTTGCTGTATGTATGCATATCGCATTGAATTGAATGGTACTAGAGGGAAAAATCACAGACAAAAGTTTTTCATCCCATCCATAACCAAAACACGGTTGACTATATATGTACAAAAATACATGCATCGACTATGCGGATGATGCAAAACACTCAAATGGAGTGTCTAAACAACTGTTTTTGGTTGACTGTATACTGAACAGTGAACAGTGAGCATTGAGCATTGAGCAGCTTTCATTTTTTCCTTCCATTCATTTCACGGGCTATAATTTTTTATCGGTCCTTTCTCAACCATTTCCATGGTAAGTTAAGTAAGTAAGTAAGTAAGCTAGTTGCTTTTGCTTTTGTACAATTTTTCCATTGTACTTACATCTTATAGTCGTAGGCTAGTTCTATTCAGTTATAGTCTGTGTATATGAAAACAGTGTTTAGAATCCGGGTCGAAAACGTTGTCAAAATTCAAGTCCAGAACCAAAACCAGAACCAGATTCCACATGTTCGTGTTCATGTCCATGTAGTGTAGTGTAGTGTAGTGGATGTAGGTACACCTATGGAATTAGGAAATGAATGGTTGGTTGGATAAAAGTTGGGTCGTGTATCACACTAGTCGCGGCGGGAGGTTCCTCCTCGCATTTTTACCCGGCTTTCTATGTATGTACATATGTGTACAGTATGTACTCATATGTAACCGCTATTTTTTCCCTTTCAAAAAACTCTTCTACAAATCTCCTATACACTTTTCCATACAATTCTACACCGTTCAAAACACAAGTTTGTCCAATGGTAAAACTTTGCCATTATACATATGTTCACGTTGATGATGAGCCCGGCCCAAGTGAATCCATGTTTATACATACATATGTAGTCATGCATGTTTGTTCCTGGTTTTTTGGACCTTGTTTTCCCTGAGATTTTTCCCTCGTCTATCTATTCTACCAGGATAATAATAATGCTGACGACGAATACGATGATGATGATGATGATGAGGTTGAACATTAAAACATAACAGACATAATACAAATGCAACTGTATGTCAACATTGGTCCTCATTTTCATTTGCCGTTCCTTAAATGGTTCCCTTATCACTCTCGCTCAATGGCCGCAGCCGCCGAGAATGAATGAGCGAGCGAATGAATGAATGAAAGAGTGAGTGAGTGAATAAGTGAGCGTTGGCTCGGTTTGCTTTGCTTTGCTTTTGCTTTTGCTTTGGTTTGGTTTGAATGTGCAGTGTGTTTGTGCATGTGTGTGTATGTGTGTGTGTTGTGTCAATTAAGGTAATAAATAAAATAGGAGGTCTGTTTATGAACGAGGGGAGGGTTTCAAGTGCCCAGACCACAAAAGCCACAGGAGACACTCTTTTGTATGTGTATGTGTATGTGCTCTGGCTCTGCTTCTCCTTTCCCTTTTTTACTCCCCGTGTGTCACGTGGTATTCATTTACCCAGTTATTTATCATCCTTTTTATTGTTGCCTTCTTTTTCTTCTTTGGTTTGCTTTTCTTTGCTTTACTTTCTGCTCTGCGTCTCGAATTGCATGGGCCGTACTTTCCTTTTTTCACCACCATATACCATGTACATACATAGAAAATAGAAAAGAAGCTTCACTGCTCACTTATTCTCTAAGCTTGTGTGTGTTTTGTACAATATCTACAAAATATTGTGTAATGTATCAAAAACGTACATATATATATGTATAGTTATTCTTTTCAGTGTGGCTTTGACTTTGGTTTTACTTTGCTTCTTTCTTCCTCCACCTCCTCCCTTGAACTGAAAACGAAAACAGCCTTTTTGTCTCTTCGTGTATGTATGTAAGTACATACACATAAGGATAGTGATATTACCAACTTTCAACTTTCAATTCAACGTCTAATGTCTCTTTCTCCGCTGCTCCGTCCTCCGCACTTTTTCCTTTCATTCAAACCATACACCATACACCACATCCCACATCATAGCATATCATACCATATCATGTACAAGAACATGAACATGAGCAGAGATTGTGTTTGTGTTTGTGTCTGCCCTTTCTTTCTTATTCCTTTCGTCTCGGTCCCGGCCTTTTGCTTCCAGCTTACACTTTGACTTTGACCTTTGACTTTTTGATACATAATAGTAGTGGTAATAATATTTTATACTCTGGATTTCCTGTATGTATATTGTATATACTGTATAAAGAAAGAGAAGGCTGATCTATCTGTCGTTTCCCATTCACATACATACATGAATATGACTTGACTTGACTTGACTTGACTCTCTCTCTCTCTCGACCATTATCCATTATGCAGGATTCGTTCCGTGTACTTAGGACCGTGTATATGTGTGTATTATATATGTATGCTTTCTTGTCTTGTGTTATGTTTATCATTTATGCTGCTCCGTACATACAACATCTGCTAAAATCCGTGATATTATTACTATTATTATTAGCCATACACAACGTACTCAGTACTCACTCGTTCATTCATTCATTCATTCATTCCTCCGTTCACGGTACAAAAAGGCAGGTAAACCTTTAGTCTACTTTTCCCTTGCTCCTCAAGTTGACTTACCAACGAGAACGGCCGGAGAGGCGTATTAACAGTATAGAGAGAGAGAGAGAGAGCGAGAGAGCAAGCTTAAGCGAGAAAGAGAGAGAGAGAGAGCGAGTGAACGATGACAATTTACTTGTGTTATACAAGTCAACTGGCGATATGTAACATGATATCTTACATGTGTTCCCGTGTATGTTTCTATGTGTACTATGCACTGTGGACTCGTATTCTACACAGTGTA
>JAQIVE010006839.1:0-11092 GCA_034698285.1 Sminthurinus bimaculatus | reverse complement strand
ATTCTAGAGACTCATATCATGTAAGAAAAAAATGCCTCCGGTTTAGTTTTTAATCATTACGAGTGTTATAATAAAATGTTTAACAAGTGGAAATGAAGAAAAAAGCATGTTTTGGAAAAATTGTTTTCAGACTTTTTTTTCAAATTCCAATATCTTGGACACCGGATGTCAAAACTGAACAAATTTTTTTTTGATAATTATCTACACAAACTGAAGTTTACAATGAGTCCAATCCCGTTAATGTGAGTGGGCTCATAATTGTAATATTTAAGCTCAAAGTCGCCTCAATGGAAAAAAATAACCCTCTGTAGCTTAAATGTTTATCTACGTTTTCATTATTTCTTTACAACCTTTAATTGATACTATACAGAATCAAACATGATAGAATGGTTTTTAGTGTAAAATAGTAGTGTGTGGAATGTGGAAATTAAACTCCACGCCTAACGTCGGTATATTAATGTTTACTTCCTTAAAATTCATTCGTCTATCAATTGCTTCAACTTACCTAGGTACCTGCTCAATACTCGATAAAAGCTGGCGAAAAACAAGCTACCATAATATATGAAATAAATGCACAAGTGAGTTTATTCATAACATTTGTGCAAAGTGCAAAGGTAAATTCGTCCTTCAGTATTTCCCGTGAACGTCTTCCATTTCTTTGAAATTGGACTAGCCGAAATGTTTGTCTTTGTTTATGTACCTACTCTGCATCGATTCATTCTGTCTTCTGTCATACTTGCATTTAGGGGTGACTGGGCTACGGTGACTCATGCACAAGATGCTAATTAATCTATTGTATATTGTACAAATACCTACACATTATATCATCATCAATCATATGAGGCATGAGCATATTGTACTTGGAGATCTTTTTAGATGTTGTGCATAATATGTAATAGCCACATTATAGAGTAAAAAAATGCTTGTTCATGGCAACAAGCAGCAGCAAATATTGACCATGTATAAATATGCAGAGGATTTGAATGCCATGGTCACACTTTATTCAAGTTCAAGCTCGTCATCTCTTCAAGTTCAGCTAGGCCTCTTGTATTTGTGATTTGTGAATAAACTTCTCATTGACCGGTAAGAAGGACGCCGTCAAAGCAAATTAAATTTAACTCAAGCTTACATTTACTTTACGCCTGCAAATAATTCAAGTGTGCTTCTAATAAGTATAATACGTACTAGTAGGTACTTATTTCTCTTGAAATAGATACATAGTTTAAAACGCCCAAATATCGAGTTCTAAAGAAAAAAGCGTTCCGTCATTTGTGTTTAAAGTAGAATCTAGCATGCAACCTTATTTTGCAGTTTACTTACGTTTTTATGACCAAGCTCTAATAAGTTAATATTAAATTGATTATAATTTTCTTTCCTCTTCTAGTTGAAGTTTTTTCGAAGCAACCTTGATCTTGAATTGTGACTACCTGCTTGGATACTATACAGAGAAACTTAAAGACAAAGGCGAAATATGAATTTCAAACTGCAAACCGTTCTTTTTCTTGTCTGTGGACTAATTCTGTGCTGGACTTTGACGTATTCCGTCGGAGACGCTGCGGCAATCCAGCTCAATGGAAGTACAGGTACAGTTACACCAAAGTCAACCACTGCAAGGGCAATCGTCAAACCTTCAGCAGATGACAAAGTAAGCAGTACAAACACGAGAACTTTGTCCGCCGTGAGCAGTTTTAAATGCAAGAAAAATCAAGTCAAAGTCTTTGGTCAGTGTCGGACCAAAACGTCCGGGTTCAATATGGGCAAGTAAAATTATATGTCTATAGTCTGTACGTTTGGCATTAACAAATTAGGTAGAATGTAAGAACGTTGACATGTATCCGTTACCCGTAACAAAGATATTACATAAGTACATAGTACATAGACTGATCCATCGATATAGCAATTAAGAATGCACTGATTGATCTTTTGAAAGTTTTTTCAAAGACACATGTGAAATGTCCAAGCTTCGCCATTTTACTGTAAACTGTAACTGTCTGTATAGCTTTATATTTTGCCATTGCTTATTTTTGTAAAAATTTGAATAAAAATAAACGAATTAAGAAATATTATCGGAGGAAAATTAATGTGTACATTGTACATTGTACATATTACTAAGTAAGTAAACGTTTTTTCTAACATGGCTGCAGTATGCAAGTACGTCCTTTTGTTGCTGTAGCGTACTTACGCCTCGGATTATTTAAGAAGGTCAACATTAAACAGAGTTTCATGTTTCTCATAATATAATATTTATTTCATAAATTCATTATTTATGTATATTATGTATAGCACCCACCGTTTCATCTTGCGAAGCCTTTTTCCATTCTTTTCATTCATTTCCAAAATCACATTATAATCATTAATAATATAATTGATAGATGCATATTTAAGATAACTTTTGCTAATAGATTATTTGACTTTGCGTTTATGATTATACCGCACGGTCACGTAACATGGGCTAAAAAATATCGTACTAACTATATGTACTTGAATATTTTGGGCCAATATTACATGTCCATGCGGTACAACACTTACAGCATATAATTACATTATCATGCACTTTGTTGTGTAATACAACTTGCGTTGCCTATAGTTGTGGTTTCATTTTCATTTACTGAATTAAAATTTATGTCTTTCTTTAAAAGTGACTGAATAAACGTCTACCGTCTACCTACTATGTCCTACATATCTATTGTACAATATAATATATATGTACATACTTTGGTAAATCTTGATAACAGACAGAATAATATGGTACTAAATACACAAGCATATTGTACATCATTAATCATTATAATGATTACTCTAATTAACAAGTTGAATGAGAAAAATCTCTAATAAAAATTGACATTGAACTGAAAATTGAGTAAAAATCAAAAATAAAATTAGGTTTTTATCATACTGTATCATATATGTATCATATGTAATACATGGTAGGAAAGAATTCCAAGACAATAAAATATTGCTGTTTCAAAAGTTGAGTCAAGTACTTAATCATAAGTACAGGCATACATGTCTAACATGAACATGATGCGAATAAATATTACAATATATACAAATTAAATCATGTTATTTGCACATGTGCATGAAGAACATCATACAGTTACCAAGGACCTTTTTAGTTTTCCCAACAAAATTACTTATTATTTATACACAAATAAATTAAAGTGATAATATTATGTTTATACTATCTAATGCTAATATAATGTCTAATGTCATATTGATTTCTGTCGTTGAACAAAATTCTACAGTGATACGAAGTCATAAATAATACATGCAACTCAACGCTGTCTTTCACTGATCGGATTTTCATGATTATACCTTACAAAAACGTTTTCACATAAATGATAACAATTCTTTGGCAATAATATAATATTTTTTACATAATAATGAGCAACGAGGCTTCGTGATATGCTATACGTCGTAAATATGTACATGCATTATCTCTATTGTCTGTAGACATTTTTAATTTTGCAATTTTTTGATACAACTAATATTTAATATTGCCAAAATTAACATCAGGAATAACATGGAACAGCAATCTACACATAATCAGAAGCAATTACGGTGATAAAAAACTGTATGGACATTAACATGTCTTAACTTAATGTCTACATTTCCATACCAATATTTATAATTTGAAATTCTAAAATAGTCTATGGTGTTTCTATGGTGCACTTAATTTAATTCAATCCAAATTCAATGCGTTAACTTACGTTATATTTTTTGCTGTACCTATTAGTGGCTTGGAAATATTTTCTCATACAATTTACAATAATTACGTGAGATTTGTTGGTAAACTCAAATGAAAACAGAAAACAACATTTCCACTAAAACTAACTCATGTACATCAACAACCTATTTTACATCCTAACATCATGGATGATAAATTGGTGTGAACTGTTCAAACAACAACAACAACAACAAAGACCGAGACACGAACTAAACAACTGAAAAACGAAAGTGAAAAACTGTGTGTGTACACATACATATAATATTATGTATTTATAAATGAATTATTAATTATTTATATACAAGTGCAAGGGAGCTTATTATATAGTCTATCCTTAATCGGCGTGCATACTCAATTAATTTAAATATTTTAAGCAATTTGGCTCAAAATTAAAATAGATGAATAGATTATAATATATGAGGAATTGCTTCCATAATCCAGACATCCTCGATCTGAAGATGACTCGTTTATGTTAGCAAATCCTCATAATATGTCTCATAATATTATAGCTTTCGTAAAATACTTTTTGTAACTTGTAGCTCTCTGCATTTACTTCTTTAACGTAGTTAAATTTTATATAGAGCTGACACTGACAAATCATGAAACATATAGACTAAATAGTTACAATTCACAATTTATAAGAATAATCATCTAGGTTTTATGTGTACGCATAATATAATAATAACTAGTAATAAGATTAAGGTTGGAATCAATAAGTTTGAATATCGGTCAGAGCATTTTCGGCATTCAACAAGGCATCGCCGCCATTGCAGGTAAGCTTCTGATTTTCCATTCACTGATTAACTATTCCTCATTCGTTTTCTCAAATGCATCAGTCTGCTTCACGCAGACATCGCCATCAGTTATACGTTATATACATAGCTTTAGAGCGTTTCATAGCATTTTACGATATAAATTGTAATTTCCTTTTCATTTGTCTTTTAATTAGCCAAACGTATTTAGGTTGATTTTAGAGTAAAAACAAAATAAAGACGGTGAGACTTTGGTAAATTGAAAAATCAACAAATCCTGACGACTCAAGTATAAATTGCATTAAATGAGTGAAGTGGTGCAAAAGGCCCGTGACAACGGGAATTTAATTTTATTTTCTTTGTGTGAAACATGAAAAAAATAAAAAAATCTGTTGTCACGGGCCTTTTGCACCACTTCAGCATTTTCGTCAGAAGGTGAAAAGACCAGTTAACTTTTTGTCTCACCGTCTCTATTTTGTTATTACTCTAAGAGGTTGATCGGTGAAAATCCAAAATACTTTAGTTGATTGATTATTGATTTTATAACCTTGTGTTTAAATTTTATATAATATTTTTAAATACTCCTTGTTCAGAACCACAGCTACAGTTTCAAATCCTTTGGTATATAGTAATAATAATTGTTGGTGACGACTTTTTAGTTGAGTAACATACAAATATATGCGTGTGTACGAGATATTATATTGTAATTTTATATACGATAGTGTTACGAAGTGATTGATTTGAATTGCGTAAATATAGATCATAAAATGCTTTATGCATTCGAAACTGTAAGTACTTGACTTGGAATTACTATTAACATCTTGAACTTTACACTGTTATGATCCCAATCCCAAGGATTAATTGCAGTTATAGACGCTAAAATATTTAATATTATCATAATATCCATTATGTTACACGAGTACAATATTTTTTAAAATGTAGAGAAATACACGTCTGTTTCTGTGACTTTGCTTTTCCCCTGTACATATTATTTTAGTATTTAATGAATATCTCTTTTCTTTCTTCTTTCAACTAATCATAGGTTAATATTATTCCTCTTATTTTACTAAG
This sequence comes from Sminthurinus bimaculatus, assembly GCA_034698285.1. Classification (NCBI taxonomy): domain Eukaryota; kingdom Metazoa; phylum Arthropoda; class Collembola; order Symphypleona; family Katiannidae; genus Sminthurinus; species Sminthurinus bimaculatus. The sequence continues at coordinate 5,542 of JAQIVE010006839.1, read as the reverse complement.
TTTCATGGATTTTGTTTAATATTTTGTATTGGTTTTAGGTATTTCAAAGTCATATTGGTCTTATGTTTCCTTGTAAAGATCATTTAAGTTTTTATCTATTATATGTTGTAGAATATTTTCTTTTGTGTATGTACATCTCCGATTTAAAGTTTATAGTTATAAAATTATAATTTTTTTTTAAATTAAAATTTTTATAACCCTCACACCTCTTGTAGATATTTTACTGGGCAAATGCCCTTCTTCTCAGTTTGAGAATTTCCCCCAATTCGGATCGTCACCATTCCGTCGAGTTCTTCCCCCACTTGAATTACGATTTGATCTCGAAGCAGTTTTAAGCCTAAGAAAAGGAAATATAAATTGATTATACGCGATTATACAGTGATGGTCTAAACTGAAACGAACCACTATCTCATGTTTACTTTACCGTTCTCTGCTCCGTCCGTCACTTGAAGGTTGTGGGTGACCTGTAACGGCTTTTCCCCGGGTTGTAACTTGGTCACATACTTAGAAGGGAAATAACCCACGCGCCCCAGCTGACTTTTCCCTTGCCACCAGTCAGGATCAGAGGTGTCTACAAATTAAACAAAATATAATTACTCAGTGGACGAAAACTAACAAACTTTTCAGTGATTCCATCTTTTCAAAAAGAAAAAATTATAGAAATATTATGCATGAAAGTTACTGTAAAGATTCTTACCAGTTACTGTAACTTTGTTTCCCGCCCTAAATAACAACCAGATTTTATTGTAAGTCAACTTTGTACATTAAAAAAATGAAATACAAAAAGATTTCCAAAATAACCTTTTGATTTTGCACTCACTTTAAATCCAATTCATCGGGATGTCGAGCCTTGAACATGTACAAGCATACATATAAATTGGTCGGGAGAAGACGATGGGGTTTCTGTGTAGGACAAGAATTAAATAAAAAATCGTTTATTACATATAGGTACATTATTCGTTTTACAACATCATACAAGAAGGCAGCGGATGAACAGTTGAACTTACTGGCGAAGGACATGGCGACGTGCTTGCACTGCTCAATGTCTCGTCTGGAAGCTCCACACTGCTCATCCTCACGTTTCTGGCACTCAGCAGTGCCCTTCGATTGTGAACTGGAGACGAGGGAGCTACGTATAAACGTAATCATAATCATAACCATAAATACCAAGCGTCACTAATTTCATATGTATCTACATAATGATCAATAAAAATAAATAATGGCATAATATGTATAATTTTATCCAAAATACAGCATATAATACATAGATTCAAGATAAAAGACGGATAGAAGTGTACAGAAAAAAGAGGAATATATGTACAGTAGTATAGAAAAGATGAGGCACAATAAGGTGTAATAGTAGATAATAGTATGTACCAATAATATAACGTTGAGCAGTATATTATTTTTGTAAAGTACAGAAAGAAAGGAAAGGTGTTTGTAAAGATTAAAGATGTATTAGATTCTTTAGTAAGTAATAGTAAGTATAGAATAAAAGCTCATATTATTAATTTTTGCGAACTAATATTATATGAAAGAAACACTAAGTCGACTGAGCTCTGTAATTTACAATTGGATGGTTTATATTTTTTAGTTTCTATTCAAAAGTTATTATAATAATGCTGTTTAAATTTAGCATGTTATTCCTTTAAAGTCCTATTTGTACAAGTGTACAAAGAACTTGAGTGTAAATAGAACGACAAAATGGTAGCAAAATTATTTTCACGAGGAAACATCACGGATTAGATTTCAAAAGTTATTTACGCACACGTTTTTGCATCATTCTATTCTCTAGTAATAACTAAATGCACACTGGTGTACTCACTATGTATATACTACAAAATTAAATACACAGCATTCATTTTACATTGTCTATGTATATATACTATGTACATACTCCTAAATGTTATCAGTCTATTACGAACAGTTTACACACTATTTTATGTATATTAATGATTAGCAAAATCATAAAATCATAGCAATATTTTTGCTCCATTCTATTTTACACTATACACGACAAAAAAGCGCCACTATATAAGATAAAAACCAGGACAAACGACACCGAATTTAAGTTTACATTTGAACTATATTTGTTTCTAGTTCTACTTCTATAATATATTATATGTAGCTCTCCAGTAGTTTGTATACATGTACGACTTATTTTTATTATTTGAGAAGATTGATGATGATACTTTTTGCTTTGATTTTTTGAGCCAGTAGCTTTGCTTCATGACAATTCCTGTTTTATTGGTTTTCTGCAGTATCTTGAGGGCAGGGGTAACAAAACTACGAGCAATAATAATACATGTAATAATTTCAAAGGGGAAGGGAAAATTAAATAAATATGTGTAAAGGTTGAATTGAGCTGTTGTTAAGCAGTTATTGTCAAAATCGAATATGGAATATGTATACCGAAATGATTGAGTGAGGCAAAAGACGGTGATTGTAACTGATTTTGATTTTGACTCTGGCTTTGACTTTGAGCAGTTGACAGGAAAGACAAGTCAGACTGAGCATTAGGGAGGAGTGATGAAGGTTTTAGAGGAGGCATTTGTTGTTGTTGTTGTTGCTGCTGCTGTAGAAGATTGCTCGATGAAGCTGTGGGTTTGAGGAGACTCGCACAGCTGTTTGAGTTAGAATGACTTTGACTAGGTATGCCATGAACATTTGAACTACTGGACAACATGATTTGGTTAGACGCGGATTTAGAGTGGACCATCCCGTGTCCGTACCCATGTACATGACTATTTATCGAGTTATACATGGAGCTACTCGAATTCGAGTGATGTTGATGTTGATCTTCAGGGAGAAGCTCACGATCTCGATCAAGATCGTCCACTGGTTCTGCCCCCTCTTCTTCATTCGTGTAACATGAGGGCTTCCAGTCTAAAAAGTAAAACTCACAGTCACTATATACAAACAAACACAACTCAAAACGCATCAAGTATTAGCAAACAACATCAGCAGTAGAAAAATAACGACACGAACGAAACAAACGGTCAATAAGAATTATGATTTGTAAGTACATACATTTAAAAAAGTTTAAAGTTGGAAGTCAAACCAACAAACATGGATAAAATTGATACACATGTTAAAATAGCAGCTATTGATTGCTAAAAAATATTAGAGGGCTGTATACTGTGTCTCCCACTGATTCACTACTTTGTATTGATGAAAGTAGAAAAAATTAAAAGCAGCCTTTTGCCAGCTCGTTTTTTTATTGTTGGAGATTCGGTCTCATTTAAGGCCTCAACTAAAAACTGAAATCGGAAGCCATAATTTTCTATACGTACAGAGTAAGTCGAAAATTTCAAGTAATATGTATTTTAGCTCTTTTTCTTTGAAGAATTCATGTATGTAACATATTAGTAGGGAACGCATGGTGATTTTAGATGTACATTTAGTAGTTTTACTTTTATTTGTGAGGAAAATTTTAGAAAATGCCACAACAACGGAGATTTTTGCAAAGAAAAAATCTACAAGTAAAAGTAAAACTACAAGTACGGCGAAGTAAAATCACCATGGGTTCCCCCTATTATAAACCTCAGTTAAGCACATTTCATGTCACAATTAGCATTCATACATACAGTATATGAGGCCAGTATACAAAATATATATTATGATCAAAGCGACAAACCTGCATTCTTTTAGCAACTTTTTAAAGCAATGTCTACTTTTACAATGTCACACAGGAGCAGAATACACAAAAAAATCATAATTTAAAATACTACTTAAATACATACCCATTTATTTATTACGGACAAGGTACAGTTTGGCGTGCAAGTAGAAGGCGATTCTCGACAGTTTAAATAAATACTCAAGGCTTTCCCATATTATATAACTTTTTTTGGCTTGATTAATTTCATTGAAGGCGGAGTTATGTTGCATGTAAGATATTCCTCAGTCAAGAAAATTAGACTTTTCCATCACAAAGTACAAACCGTAAAAAAATCGAAGAACGGCTATGAATTAAGATTGATTATACATAGTAAGGCGAAAATTGAAAATAGTACAGAAACTATAGCGCAAAAAAACCATAAAATAAAGACAACATCGAAATACATATTTCGGAAATCTTAAACGCATTATCTATATACTAATATATACCTAGGTATTCATGTAGACATTAAAAGAAAATTTTTTTAAAAAGGGCAAAAGTTCATAAATAAGGTACTAAACCTTAAACATTGGATAGAAAAGATAACTTTTTTTGCTCCGTCTCCTGTATGTTTTTTGCTTCATTTGTAATACGCTCAAACAGAATAACTTTCTCTAAACTTTCTCCCTGGTAAAAAAGTATAAACATTACTGTTTGAACGATCAAAGATCTCAAGTGTGAACAAGATTTAAATTTTGATGAGTGCATGTGTGAATAAAAGAAAACGATGTAAAAAACGTGTTCATATCTCTAGAGAGAGAGAGAGAAAGAAAGTAAGAAAGGGGAGAGAGAGAAAATGACAAAATACACAGAGAAAGTAAGAGAATTCGTAACAAAAGACAAGTTTTTTGAATTCAAGATTTTATAGCAGTTGAAAAGAGAAGTAGGTACATAAAAATGAAAAAAGACGACCAAAGTCAAAAAATAGAAAACTATAAAATAGTTTCAAGAATTTAGATTAGAGACGAAAAATAGATAGAAAGAAGTAAATTTAGAGATACTATAATCGAATAGTTGTCTTTATTTACATTGACTGTGCGATGTACTGTGACTTCCGCCGTAACATCGCCTTCGATTGGCATGCTCTGTTGATTCAGGGCTATCCAATGAGAAGCTGTTTCAAAATTTTAAAGAGACACAAAATTTTATTGCCATATAAATATAGATCCTCTCCGATCATAAATAAATGCCCAGTTTTCTCCATGTTAAAAAATGGAAAAAGCAAAAGAAAATCAGACATTCATTTCTGGTCGAAAAAGAGCGTATGTATATTATGCTATACTGCGTATGTTATTAATTATTATCATTATTAAGCATATAAGGGTAAAATGTTGTATATTTTTTCATGGTCTTCATTATCAATCACCAACGCCAATCCAGTACCGAATAATAAGGTTCATTTATCAATATTACACAAAAAGCTGGGTTCCTTGTTTCAATTTATAAGTATTGCACTGTTGGCCCTCTTTATGACAGCGTTTTTACAATGATATGATATTACATATATGTAAGTATTATGCGTATTTTTTTATTTCTACGTCTATATAAATATTTTTGCAATAATTTTAATTTGGTTTACTACTACCAACCTTTTCATTCGCAAATCCAATTTCCTTCGTCTTGGACTGTGGGGTGCTACAAAAAGTATATTATTTTACAATACTTACGCATAATATGTAATTATGAGCAGAGTAGCTGTTTTGTTAAAAATCTTTCAAACAATAAATTATCATTGCTAATTCTAAATATTTCTACTCTAGTTCAAACTCATCAGAGGAAAAAATCACACAATAATACTATGTATACCTATACCTGCCAGATTTTCGTACCGTAAAATCAGTACATTTTGCCCTCGTCAAAAATTTCATTTTATCTAGTGTATAG
>JAQIVE010006838.1:0-11093 GCA_034698285.1 Sminthurinus bimaculatus | reverse complement strand
TCAAAAAAAATTTCTCACAAAAGTCATTTTTTATATTGTTTCAAAACTGCAATAAAAAATTTTTTGATTTTTTTTTTCAATGAAATTTTTCTATGTCCACAAAACCGAAACAAGTGAGCTTTGGGAAAATCCGACAAAATCGGTTTTTTGGGAATAAAATCTAAGGAAGATGTCCGATCGAAATGAAGCCAAAAGAAAAGTTGTTCAGCTTGACGAGATCTATCGATTAGTATATTTAATGACACAATTTGATGAAAAATGGCGCCAGATATTGAAAGTGGAAAAACCGTTCTGGGCCCTTTTTGACCCCCTGTAGAATCCATAGTTTCAAAAAAGTCAAAGTGTTTTCTTGTTGTAAACCGCGGCAGGTACCTGGAGACTTGATTTAGCTGAAAATTAGGTTGGTTTTCGAAAATTCGTTTATTGGTTTTAGTGTCGAAGTGACCCCGATGTGCGCGATGCACGATTTTTTCAACTCCTCCTGTACCCCACCCACATACAAATAGATTTTTTAAATATTTTTTTCTAGTGATAACATTCATATACGAACACTTTTGGATGGTTTTTGGTTCATTTAAAAAATGACGTGCTGAACGCATCTACAACCTCAACTTGTAGCCGATACATTCAATATTACACCTATATAGCAAATAACGTGGTACATACAAAATATACATAGTACATAAAGGATCACAACAAAAACTACCTCGCCATGTGTGAAGCAGATTCTATTAAATCAGGTCGAAGAGTTCCTTGTCCGAGAAGAACTTCTTCGGGGACTAAGTTTAATGATGATATCACATTATCCGCAACCTATTCATATAAATTGAGCGCCAACAAAATACATGATATAAAATATGACCTTCATAAGGTTGTTTCTATTAAGTATGGAAGATGCAGCACTTCCTTATTTTTTACATTTTTGCATAGTGTAATTTATAATGACCCGGTGACTTACATGCATAAAAACATCACCGATAATTTTCCTTTTTTCTTCAGGCTCTGTAGTAAAGGCAAGTTGCTTGCTTGGGACAAGTTTATTAGGATTTGTGGGATCAATCGGAAGATTTGTTGTGCCCGAATAAAATAAATGAGCTGCTTTTACAACTGTAGGAGCATGAAAATATAAAGCTTGATAATTATTTAAACCCATGGCGGTCAAACAAATTTATAAATATGATCTATATAAATAAACGTGAGTACATATAATTCCTTCTTCATTTCAATAATCAAAAATAGTAGCGTAAAAATAAATCATAATACATACTATATTTAAGTACGCACCTTGAATTTTAAGACCTAATCTTGATAAAGACTGCTCCACAGCTTCACTCTCATTTTTTCTCAAAAAACCATTGTCAACATGAACTGCTATGATCTACAAATTTTTCAAAACCAATAAAAAAGAACATGTTAACTTTTTCGGTAGATTTAAAACTTTTATTTTACGTGTAAATGTGCTTATCTACCATAAATAAACCCGTACCTGATCCTCTCTCAGTGCTTTTTTCAACAAGGCAGCGCATACTGTAGAGTCTACACCTCCACTTAGCATCATCTAAAAAAATTACAATCATGACTTTGTTGAACTCATTAAGCTAAAATAAAAAAACAAAACATCTTGAGGAAAGATAATTTTTTTTCAAGACGATATTGAACACTTACAAGGACTTTATTATTTTTAACCGTTTCACGAATATAATCGATACATTGGTGTTCTCTGGACCGAATCGTAAAGGTTGGAGTGAGACCAGCCACCTCATAACAGAAGTTTTTGAGCATCGTTTTTCCGTTAATAGTTAAATCGACTTCGGGGTGAAACTGAACGCCGTAAACCTTATGTGTCTCGTTACTAATTGCTGCTATTATATTTCCAGAAGTGGCAATAACGGTTAAATCGTTTCCAACTCTTTCTAAACTGTCACCATGCGTTAATAGAACTTGTTGTTTACGAGATAATCCCCTATAATAAAAATGAAAAGCAACGCATTAATAGTCTTGCTTGAGATATTATAATATAGAAATCATATTCTCATTATGATTGAAAAAGTAACAACAAACTAAAAGAAAATTTAAATTTACTTGAAAAGACTGCAACGAGGTTCAAGATCAATTTCGTACTGTCCGTCTTCTCTTGCTGCTTTTTGATGTACTGTGCCTCCGTATTCTTTATTAATTATTTGCATACCATAACAAATGCCGAGAATAGGTAAACCCAGTTGGAAAATCTTTGGGTCATATGCAGGGGCGTCTGGATCATAAACGGAATTGGGGCCACCAGAAATAATTAGGGCTTTTGCCTCAGTTCTTGTAATTTCAAACAAATAAAGAAAATACAAAATGTCATTATACATTCAAATCAAGTATCACATTGAAATAACATAATTTATAGTAAATGATAATGTTGGGGAGATAGATTGAGCCATATTATGTGATGCTATTATTTTCTTCGCAATATAATAATATTGTTTTTTACCGTTGAACTTCTTCAGCACTTGTATTAAGGGGTAATATTTCCGAGTGAATGCTTAATTCCCGAACTTTTCTGTCAATAACTTTTCCATATTGAGCTCCGGCGTCTAAAATGAGAAGAGTTGGTTTGGATGATGATGAAGTTGTAGTTGTTGATGAGACAGCTAATTAAATTCCCGGCAAACAAAATATAAAATATACATCATTAATCATTATCAATCAAATCAAAACATTTATTATTTTGGCATGTATACAATTCAGAGGAGGTAAGTGGTAAGTGTACAATGTACTATGCACATGTAAAAGATATGCTCAATCCAGAGCTTTCCAAATAAAACGGATGATATAATAATAACAAGTTTATTACTATTATACTATGTACCATTATTATGATGATCGTCAACGTCATTTTCAACCATGTCTACATCAATTTCTTGTCCGTCTTTTACACTTCCGTCCATAACACCATCCTCTTCTTTACCACAGACCATGCCTATTTTGACGTCCGGGATAGTTACTTTTCTCCCACCTCTCTTCGAAGGTTTTTATCCTGGAAACGAAATAAAAAAAATCACAATTTGAACAAATCACGTATGTATATTATATATTATCATACTTAATACTTCAGCCATAAATTAGAAACATGCTTGACGTAGTTACCTCGATATCTGTTTAAGTGCAGCAATAATAATAACTACTTATGGTCTGACTCTATACTCTATACTCTAAGACGTTTAAACAAAACTTTATATTACAATAATGTCAAACCGGATGCTTCATAAAATGGTCGTTTTATACTTATATGAAACTTTGAAAACTACTACATACCACAAGACCACTTTGCTGTGTTTCTAAAATAGCTTGATCATCAAACTAGTATGTCATAATATATACATGGTTATAAATTATGAATGTAGTATGCACTTAGTATATAATTTCTGATTATCTAAATCAATATGATACTGGACGACACAAAATACAAACACATTCCACATTCCACACTTATTCTATAGAGGTTTTTTAAAACTTATTTTACCAAAGGCTCGTATCTGTATTCTGTATATACCTTGAATGAAATCGACTTTATGATAATATAGACATTAAAAAATGTAAATACATACCTACAAGCACTTTATTTTGAGATTATATTCACAACTTGAAACATATATTGAGTATATTAAACACAAAAGTCTTAAATTAAGTGTGTATTTTTATAGACACGATAGTCTATGATGTATTCGTCTTCTCTTTCAAGCTTCAGACTTCAGACTAAGCTGGTTAACTTCAAATTAACTTACACCTCAAAACTCAAAATTCTCACTCAAAGTTTGAGTGACTCTAACACGACTTTTGTATTATTATTGACTTGCTTATTTACACAATTAGCTAAAAAAAAGTTTGATTCTGGTATAGGCATGTGGGTAAAAATGATTCATGTAAAATGTTAAGATCTAGTTTAGGATGTGTATTACTTAATACTTGAGTACGTATTATGAACACAACACTGTCTTTTAATTCTTATTTCTTACACCTTACACACATTTTACATTGACACGCGTTTAATTGTTTATTTTAAATCGTATTTCAATGCCTACATGAAAACTGCGATTTACGATTGATAATTGATGGCAAATAATATTTGGTAATAGATACTTTTTACACTTCCCTTTTACGTGTACTTACGTCGATGCTAAACAATTCTTAAATCTTAAACTTGTACTTAAATGTGAACAATAAATAGTTACTAATGTATGTATTTTTGAAATGGTATAGATGAAACAGCGTTAACGAAAGAACACAATTAATACGGTTTTTAAGCTGATATTTAATTAAGGGAGGGAGAAATGATCAAAAAAACTTAGATTATTTTATTTGACGTGAATTCTGAATTCACGACAATCCACAATTCAGAGACGCCGAAATATGTATATGCCATGTTTTAGTACGAGCAAGTGCATGAAAAGCGCTTTCATTACCTCCCCTTCTCAATGCCGGTTCTATGTCTTCTATCTCAGCAGTGTAAAGTGTAAAGGCCAAATGAGTATCCCGTAATAAAGTTTTTAAATGCATTTAAATAAAAGAGTGCCTACATAATACAATCGAAGACTAATACAATCATTGTAATAAAAATGTAATGTAACACTATACTTCATATGAAATATATATTGTAAATCGCATGTCGCATGATGTCCCCTATGATGTATGAAGCACGAGGCATTAAAACGTGTTTTACCAATGCCCTATTTCCAATACACATGCCACACAATTTTATGTAATACTTAACTGCCTACATAACCAGTTTTGTTCACCTAGAATAATAGAATGCTAACAAAGATAAAATAGTGAAATAAACACAATGAAAAGGCTACTAATTAAAGTGTGCAATATATAACAATATTATTATAAAATAATTAGTTCTATTACGAAGTATTGAAATTGAAAAGTTGATTTCCGTATACATTGGAGTATGTGTTTCTTATTTTTTGAAATTCGGTGTTTTTTTAAAAATTACATAAATATTTATTGTATTATTATATGTGCTTACGTAGTTTTGATGATGTTCTTGGAGGAAACACGTGTGGTCGTTTTGTATACTTCTTCTTCTCCTTGTTCACTTATTCTTCCTTCCTCCCTTTTTAGTTAAAGGATAACAACAGACTAATGGACTAATGGTAAAAGTAAGTATAATTTGATAACAAAATTACTATAACTCTGGTTACAACTACTAACAGCTAAGATAAGGAGGACGAGGAACGCAGACGGATGAACACGAGGAGAGACCAATGTAAAAAGAGAGAGAGAGAATGGAGGAGAAAAAATTGTACTTAAAAAGCGAAAGAAGATTCCTAAGGGATATAGGATAAGACAGAGAGAGAGGTAGGGATGGATGAAAAGACTGTCATAGGTAGGTTATAGATTTGTCGTTTGTAAGTATTGCTTATGTAATTTTATACTTGCTATTAAATACAAACCATCTTTTAATGCTGATTACATAAGCATTATTATCATCATTATCATTATCATGACGATGATTTCAAGTCTGAATATTATGTCCGTGTGTGTGTCTTATAATATATATACAGGACATAATAATATTATGTGGAGTATAATATAATAACAGAGTTAAGTTATACAAATGATATATAGATACTGCATGTATTATAATAATATTATATGTATATGTATGCATATATAATTCATCATGCATATATAACTTGTATATATATATACGACAATCTTATTACATTTTTTATATAATATACTTATTATAAGCAATTACATAATCATAACAGTAGTTGTAGGTAATAGCATAGAGCTTTCGTATATAGTTATGAGTTATGTATATCATACAACTTCTCCTTCCCTCCTTATGTAATTATTATAATAAACTAGTTTATAACAGTGGATTACTGAAGTACAAGGCCGACTTCATTTGGTTTGATTGAGGGACATTTCCAGTTGTACAAATAGTATTGAAGATTTCCATCTCCAACACCAAATTTCAGAGCTTCCAAAAATGTCTTGTTCTCCATCAGGTCCAAAGCATTAAATACATCAAATCCACTCTATGATACAGAATAAAAAAAAATACAAAAAAAGGTAAGAATGATGATGTATATAGTAAAATCCACTTTTAAAGGTAGACTCTATATATAAAATATAAACTAGTACTATGTAATATACCATATTATTATTTAAGTAAATTGTCAATTTTAAGCAGGCTTATTGCATGCATAAGTATATTTCTTACAAAATTTTATGCATACAATATAGAAAAAGATAAATTATTTTTGATACCATGAATTATTTGATTATTAGATGGATAATAATTGTTATTGAACTATTCAAAAAGTCACCAAGCGATGAGGGCTTACATTTTTAGCAATGATAAGGGCATCCTGCATCAAGTCTTGTAACGACATTGATGTAGCAGCAGTATAGAAAGCATATGCAGCTTTTATTGACTTGTGAACTGGATTGTTGACAACGGTAGAAGGAAGAGTATAGAAGCTGACCATATCTGTTACAACTCCATCCTTTTCTAGAATATAAGTATCAATTATGTTTGCTCGAGGAAGAAACCAATGAACAAATTCTTCTTCGTCAAAAACTGGACTTAATTTAAAGTTTTTCAAATGTTTGCTCAAAAGTTGATGAGCTGAAGGAACATCGGCAACGGTCAAAGGTCTCAACTTGTCACACTTTGGTTCAGCTGGGAGTCGATACAGTTTTATCGTTCGTTGTAAAGTCATGTTTCTCGTCAAATGAGAGAAACGAGTCTCAATAAGCTTCTTGGGATTTAGAGAACGATGCCAGTATCGACACGTGGCTACAGGTTTTGGTAAAACTACACCAGCCGTATAAACCGCTTGGAATATTCCATGAAGATTGACTCGTCTTGTAATTTCCCGAATCAAAACTGGAGCAACTCGTTTGGAACGGAGCTTTTTATGGACACATAGGAAATTTATTTCTACAATTTTAATTGGTCTAAAAAGATAGAAATTATACCATTATTAGTTCCTTGTATTTCTTCATAGTATGATTTCAATATATAATATATTATGTGATACAAAGCTTAAATACAGAATTGCATACACATACTTTTTAAACAATATTTGAGATAGTTATTCTATTTAAATACGGAGTAGTCAAATAAACTTACTTTCCATGAACTTCGATTGTCGCTGGAACAGCTGAGATAAAACCAACTAACTTTTTGTTCTTATTTACACGAACACCACAATGCCATTCTAATTTCCAGCCTGGTGGCTTTAGGGCCCTGCAAGATATTAATAGCATTTATATTGAAAATGTGGCGTAATACGATAGGTCATTGTCATTTGCATTCCGCTAATACCAACAAGAGTAATGAAATTAATACTGAAAACGAGAAAAAAAAGCTTTTGAATTTTTTTCCAAGCGTACCATTTTAAAAAGTTGGCTGGATAATCAAAGCGAAAGAGGCAATCATCATCTTCAACATAGTTGTCACTTAATAAAGTATAGAGTTCTTTTAATACAGCATGATCATCAATATCAAGAGTATCCCAGAAGAACCCCTCGGGTAGAGTATATGATGTTTGTCGTATCATTTCCGTTGCAACATTTGGCTCTATGGCTTCATTTGTTGTCACCTGTTCATCTGTAATAATATAATGTATCACAAAAGGGTAAATTGGATTGGAATTCAAGCTCTTTCCTATAAATGCATGTAAAGTGTAAAGTTAATATTTTTTCCTCGTGTAAAAATGTATTAAATAATGGTACCAAGCTTAGGCACAGGCTGAGTTGACCAAAATTGAAAAGGACGACTTGAGGCTTCTTCTGTTGTCCGTGGAGGTCTTTGTAAGTTCATAACTTTCATTGCTTTCCTCAAGTCCTAATCGACAGATCATTAAATACCGCATACTCATTAAAAATGCATGACATTTAACATTTATTACATCATAGTACAATATAACAGAAAACAACAGTATTATAATATTACCTCTAGACTCTTCGGATCAAAATTATTTGGTTGATTTGGGTCCATGTTTGTAGTTTAACGATTATACAGATTATTTTAGTACAGTAAGAAACAAACGTATAATACAAAGAAATTGAAATGTTTAACAGCAATAACTTGACTAGAAAACCAAACAACAATAATTTAAACACTGTATTCAACTAGTATATAATCTAGAAGGCAAGTCAGCTATATTTTTCCTTTTCTTGCTTTGGATTTCCAATTGACGGTTGGTGGCTATACAATCAACCGTTTTGCAACCTGTAATAAATAAAGTTAAAGCACAAAAATTAACTTTTTGTTCGATGTATTATATAAAAATCTTAAAAGAGACGACAATGCAAGTTTCAATTCGAAACAATAATCCGTTCATATATATTTCACTGTTTGTGTAACGTTTAACGTTCGTTTGCAAGCAAATTTAAAACGCTCCTACTTCCTCTTTCTGTCGAATAATCTACAACAATGGCAAGTTTGTACAACCACCAGGCTCAGTATAACAATGAGTACAAATAACAACACAAAGAGAACCATTATAATTAATTAATTAAGAAGTATTAAATGCAATGTCTTTTAAGATTTTAAGCAAAAGGTTTATTTTTATCACAGAAAGAAGAAAGAACTGAACGCCGGAAAATGGTATTATAAATTATAAGCATAACCAACATTATGATGCAATATAATGTATGTACTGTTGCACTATATTCACTAAAAAAAACTAAAGAGTTTATTATTTATTATCAATGACCAATAACATAACAATATAATATCATTAATTTTGACTTTTACCTTCTATGCAATGTAGACGAACAGAAACTTCAACTGGTGCAGGAAAATATTACCGGTGGCACAACAATTTGTATTTTGTACAACAAAAGAGACTTGAAATCAATCAACAGAATACTTGAAAGCATTAAGCTCAAATCTATATCTAGATATGTAAAAACTACAGAGTTTAATAAGTTAATAAACTACTTTATATTATCCCGAATGTTTGTACTTTGTACACATAAAAAGTACAAAGTAAAATCAACAGTAAAAACACTGCACTTCAAAAGAGGAAGGCCCACACAAGACCATGTATAAAAAATTTTGTCCAGAGAACTCGGAAACGGAAGACTAATACTAGAGAAAGCAGGGAAAGCGCTACCTTTGGATTTCCCATATTTTTATTATGTATATACATGTATAAGGTATAAGCGATAGTGCATGAATTATGAAGTAGTGATACACATACATAAATAAAATGCAAAATGCAATATAAAACTGGTGTAGCACATTATAGTCAACTTAATTGTACTTAAATGTTAATAGTAGTTCGTCTTCTTTTGGCGACTCATAAAGTTGATCTTTGTATGCATGATGTACATGAATAAATGATGCGTCTCTTATTTATTAGTTTGTCATTGAGATGATCTTTTTATATGATTTCACATTAAGTATACGTGCATACATGCCGATACACATGCTTTGAACAGGCGAAATCCAAGTCTCCACAGGATAAAAGATTAAAGTAGTCAGCTGCCGACATTCATCATTGTATCATTGCATCATCTTCTTCCAGCGACTCCAGTCCTCTGTCTTTCATTCTCCTTTCGTTCATTTTGCCACTGCCACGATTTCTTCGACAGCTGTGCTGTGTTCACTGATTGGGAAAAGCAACCAGTTAATTGTTAAAACATGAGTAACGCAAACGGGCACAATGAAAACGGAACTGAGTCCATCGGGTTTCTACCGGTTGATCCGAATTTCGCAACAACTGCGATTCACTCGGCCTATAATCCAAAGGCAAATACCTTTGCTCCAGTTGTTCCTTCCATTTCACTAGCTACAACCTTTGAACAGGATGGTCCTGGTCAACATCGGGTACGTAGTATTTATTCATGACATGTCATTTATTTTTTTGCTGTGTATTAGTTTTGCGTATTATCTACGACAATCCGCAGTTTGCAAATTTAATTTCTCCTACATATAATATGTACATTAAAATAAATTCCAAAAATGTCATTTAGGGCTTTGAGTACACGAGGTCTGGAAACCCCACACGTCAGGTGCAGTTCAAGTTCAAGTTCAATACGTATTTACTATTTACATATATATACATATGAGCTACGCGACAAGTACCAGCTTTGATAATCAATATTTTACTGTCTTGTGTTCAGGTTTTGGAAGGAACTTTAGCTGCTTTAGACAAGGGACAATATGGTAAGAATCATCGTAAGATTGATTTGTAATTAATACCAAAGTCTACAATTAATTTAGTATCTGTTGTTGATTAATAAATTGATTGAACGGAAGAAATCTATATTCTATGTATACAACGATATTCTTTCTTTGTGCCGGCCAGCTTTCGCATTTTCCTCTGGATTGGCTGCAACTCTAAATGTCTTCAATTTGCTGACTAGTGGGGACGGAGTCGTTTGCATTGATGATGTATATGGTGGAACTGGACGACTTTTTCGGCAATTGGGCTCAACAAACAAGGTCGAGGTTGACTTTGTAGACTTCACTGATGTCTCTGTTCTGGAGAAAGCTTTGAAACCCAATACCAAGGTACAAAAACAAATTATGTATGATACTATGGTAGTGTAGAGGGTACAACATGAATACGATGTCGTGAATTTCACAATTTTTAAGTACATTATACTTCACACATCATAGCTCCTATGTATGAATACTTTTTACTGTATTAGTGTACGATGCTGTTGCATAATGTTTATATACATAATGTTTATATTACACATAGATATACATTGCATACATTCATCATACATTTAAATAGGCCTAAGTGATTTTAATTAAAAACTTCCTTACGTAAAGTATTAAGCATTTGACGCTCTCCTTTGTATTTTGATGTACATACAGCTCGTGTGGATCGAAACTCCAACAAATCCAACATTAAAAGTTATTGACATTGCCGCAGCTGTTCAAGTGGTCCGAAAGTTTTCGCAAGACATAATTGTGGCAGTGGATAATACTTTCTTATCGGCCTATTTCCAAAGACCATTAACACTGGGTGCTGATCTGTCTGTTTACTCCTTGACCAAATATGCAAATGGCCACTCGGATGTATTGATGGGAGCTGTCGTTACAAACCGTGAAGATTTGGAGA
>JAQIVE010006837.1:0-11095 GCA_034698285.1 Sminthurinus bimaculatus | reverse complement strand
GCTTGTTTCTTAATCTTTGTTATTTTTTAAAATCAACAGCGTATATCAGAAATCTCAGGAAACATGAAGAACAAAATCACCTGCCACTAAATTCATACGAACAGCGCCCCCCTAAAGAGATTCGTTGCAAACCTTGCCGAACCAATTTTCGGGAAAACGAGTTCTCATCTCATGTAGCAGAAGCGCATCAGAATCTGTGGGAATGCTCAGTGTGTCATCGAACTTTTGGTTCCCTTCGAGGCCTGAAACTTCATGTATTTTTTCATAGTGAACCAAGAGAGAAAAAATATGAATGCAATATTTGCTTCCGGAAATACACCCATTCAAGGTAATTTTAAGATTTTATAATGTTGCTAGTTTCGATATTCTCGTAAATATTTTAAAAAAAGCACTAGTCGTAAATGTTTTTGCATATACTTCGCAGTTCATATTATTACTTATTACTAACATAAAACTATATTATTTTAATTTTTTTAGGTCATTGACGTTCCACAAGAAAAGTCATGATGAGGATGAAAAAAAGCGAGTGGAAGAGCAACAGAAACAACTGTTACAGGAGCAAATGCAGCAGCAAATCATTTTACCTACCTTCAGTTTCGTAACTGTTGATCACATGAATACATAAATCCATAAAATCAATGTGTCCAAATATGAAGACAAGTCAATCAATATTGTTTAGAACTATGAATTATTCTGAATAGTAATTGTTATTACTTATTACATACTACGTATACCATAACAGTAAACATATTTATGCAGTACTTATTTATAATTTATAGTCTAAGCAGTTTGTCTTTTAGAAGCATAGTTTTTAGATTTTAGTAAGACTGTGTGCTAACATCCTTTGTAGCATGGAGGAGGTATGTATCAGTATCAGCGTTGCAGTCATTAAATCAAAACAATGCTTACTTAAAGGCTATTTGTTAGTGCTAGATATTCGTAATTAGTTTAATGGACAAAAGAATCTTATTCATTCTCTATTATTTTCTTGTCTTGTGTATGTTACAAAATACAGATACAGTATACAGTCAATAATAATATATTATAAAGTAGCTTTTTACGTAAGTAGATATAATATTTCTTTACTATAAAACGATGTACTGAAAGCTAAGAAGTAGTAAAAAAAAAGCTGTTTCGCCGAAAACTCTATTTTTTTTATAATTTATAAAATATAATGAAGAATTGCTAGTAATTTAATGAATGATAGCAATATAAACGTAGGACTTGAAACTAATGGTGGAAAGAAAATGCAACTAGATAGGTAAGCAATTTCGTTCATTCACACATCATGCTAAAATTTGAAATACAATTTATCTATGACACATTTATCTTTTGAGATCGTAGATCGTAAATGCAAAGTGAAATGATGTTTGTATATTTTACATTTTACGTTTTATTTTACAAATATTGCATAGAGATTTCAGAAAAGTTTTATTTGTTGTTATTTTTTGAGTGATTTATAAATGAACTATTATTTGTTTTTTTAAAGGCAAGCGGTGGCTGAAGTAAGCATAACCGAGTAGCTGAATGTCATGATGAACCCGTTTGTAGCGTATCAGAAAGATGGAAAAAATGTCTACTGATGACTGATGAAAACAGCAAAAGATTCGATTACTATTTCTGATTATTTTGGTTTGGTTCTACTAGAATGGCGTAAGTATAATTATTTATTATTTTTAGATATTGCGCATTATACAGTGTAGTAGAAAACGATGTTTTGTAGTAAGTACTCTTTGCTTTTCATACATTACTAAAAAGCTTACAAGAACGTCAATGCAGCATGATTGGATTAGTAATAATAAGAGAAAAGGAATAATAATGCATGATAAGATCTCGAAAAAACTGTTGTTACAGGCTTGATACGTTTTGGGCATTTAATAGGTTTGATACTCTATCTTCACCTTTCCCTCTCTCTTTATCTGTCGCTCTTCAAAACAAAAAAGGCTAAAAAGTAAAATAATAAAGAAAAAGTAGAAGGATAAAGAAAAAATCGAAAAACATGTGATTCTCTAACGTATAAATTGGGCTTACATTACAAAAGTAATGTTACAACAATACGCAACAGCAAAATATTACATTTTTTAACAACTAAGGTAATGTAACATGTCAAGATGAAATCGAGGCAACAAGATTAGACTAACGCTACTTGGAGTAAGACTCGAGCACACTAACCAGACAGTAAAGACAAAAACAAGCAGACATTAACTACAGACAAATTAAACATTAATCACAAAAAGCGATATCTTGTAACCTACCTCCGAATTGTCTAATTACAAAAATCCTATTTTTGTATATCCTTGTAGGACATATTAAACGACAAGAAATATCGGAAAATTTTATAACATCATAATCAAAGTCATTGCATTCAAAGGCACAAAGGTTCTCGATAAAGTCTGTGTCGCTGTATTTTTTGCACAGTAAAAAAATCTCATTGGCTTCGAGCGCAATATTAATAATAGTGATAAATACTGGCTTATATTTAATAGGGCTTGTTAGCTTTAAAACTACCCCTTGTTTGTATGATAAGGATCCAAGAGAGAATGAAGAGCAAACGTGTGTAAACTGATAGTCAACCACAAGAAATTCAAAGTTGACGTCCACAAGGTTTAAGTCGAAATCACGCCTTTTCTCAAATTGAACTTGTGTCTGCAAAAAGTTCGGATTAATGTCACCGGTTTCGGTTACGAATTTACGAGACAACCATTTCTGATGGTATACTGCTGAGGTTAATGGAACATTTTTACAGTTTTTTAGTTTTTTTGCTTTAAATACATTATAATTTCCTTCGTACCTTAAGGTACTCTGGTACACTAGAGGTCCGAAAAGTCGTATTTGCTGGGGAAAGTGACACATGAAATGAAATTTCGGGGTGGGAGGAGAGGAAGGATACAACTTAATAAACGTTGCGTGGTGAATTCCTATGTCAAATCTGAGTTCGGCAATAGATTTGTCCGAAAGAATGGGCGCCCAAAGGCACAGATTTGACACTTGGAGAATACGCATAAAATTAATTAAGTATTCATTATTTGGCTCGACCCACCGCGAGACAATAAATGGTAAATCTCTAGCTAGCACATACAACGATATTGCTTTAAAATTTAACTTTTTCCGGTGGTCGAGCATGGTAGTAGTAAATTTCCCGGGTGGACGGTTCTTCTCATCGCGGTCGAAGAACTCCCAAGAAGATAGAACAGAGTTAAATTCTTGCAGGGTGAATAAATCCTCGTTCACACAGTAGTTTAGGAAGCTTTGAACAGCAATTGCAAGGACCCCACCTGCGAACAACCAATTATTATTAAACCTAAAAAAAAACGTCCGTAATAAAAATTGATTATCCGTTAACTATTTCTTAGTAACAAAATTTACATTGTAATGTATCACCTTCCAAAAGGATGTGCATGGGGTCCTGCACCGCCATGTTGATGTTACTATTAGGAAGTTGTGTTATCAGTGGGGAGTTGCTCCTAATTCCATACTTTATCTTCAAGTTTTCCTTTTCGGCTTTATTGGGTTGTTCCTCAATTTCCTGCAGTTGCTGCAGGTGGTGTTGGTGCAGGCGCAGTTCCAAATTGCGGTCATCAAAAAACAAACCGAGATCCTCCTGCAAATAATAATGAACGTACAAGAGTATCATTTACCTGACTGCAGCAATGGATATATTGGGAATACAATCGGTAATATTAATATCATTGTTGAATCAATACTATTAACACAAGTAAATAGTACATTGTGTATTATAATTTATTTACTTACACAGAAAATGAGGCAGCCCCGGCAGGGTGAATTGGTATTCGAAACTGTCTCTTTAAATCCCCACATGTAATTGGAGGCCAAGGTGTCGCCACAATTAAAATCCAGTAGAATTTTATACCTGCAGTACAAAAGCAATGTTGAGTAAAGTGCACGAAATAAAAACACGATAAATGTCATAGTCAAAGTAGTATGGTAAGAAAAAACACGATAAAACATTAAAGCTGACTAAAAATTACAACATACCGTCGGCCGCTATCGTCTAATTCAATACCATCGAGATGGCTCGAAGACATTACGGACAAAAAATCCTGGAGAACCCGCTTGATACCAAATTGTCGGATATCCTTGGAGAGTGCTACAAAAAGGGCCGACTTTGTATGAAGGGGACTTCGGAACTCGGGATCTACATTTAGCATTTCGAAGAGCCCCACCAACAGTTTGTAGATACCTCTGGCCGCGCCAAGAGGGTTTAATAGCTACAAAAAAACACAACATTAACATGATACGGAGTAACAATTATGCAAAATCATTTCCAACTCTTTTTGTGGACATGTCCTACAAGATTATAAAATTTCAAATTTTACTTCCAAACGAAATGTTGTATAAAGATGTGGAACAATCTAACCTCTATTTCATCAAAACTGATGGCGATCCATATAATGTAAAACGGAGAGCCATGAGGGGTGCCAAACTTTCCATCGTAGTAACCTTCCTTACGTTGGTCAACCCGCCGATGGATAAATTTTTCGTACTCTGGGAGTTTGAGCATGTTCTTTAAGGACTCCAGAAACGGAATAACGTACCCTCTACACGATGATTGTCGTCTCCTTTGTTTCACTATCTTTGATCCCATGCCCAAGTATACTGGCTGTGGCTTGACTAGAAAAAAGTGCTTGGAGTAGTACGAGATTCGACGATCCTCCGACTGCAGCAAAGGAAGCTGGAGTTTTGTTACCTGCAGGTCGGAAAAGTAGCCGTACATTTTTTCCATTTCCTCCACCACAAAATTCATCCCAACTTGACCAACCAAAAACCTTGATTCTAACTCCAGGGCAAAGATTGCTACTCTCTTCGTAAGCAGCGCCTGCGCTGACGGATTTTCTTGCAGCGGCTGTTGTTTTTCATGCAGTAACTATGACAAAAATCGTTATAACGCAAATCAGAAGCTTTTCGTGACAAAGTTCAGATAACAAATGACAAAGATATAAATCAGAAACACACAATAATAAAACTAATTTTTGGCGTTATCGCATAAAGTACAAAGTACAAATTGCCAAGAACTTGTGTTACCTCAAACTTAATTTTCTCCGCCATGGTTCCCACGCTTCCATTATGAATTTTGAAGTGGCCCGGCATATGTAAGACATTGGTTGTATAATAGTTGCAAAGAGAACAACTGATTTTTAAATTTCGATTTGAACGATGACATAGTAAAACATGCTTGTACAGGTTCTGATTACGATCGAACGTTGCTACACATAAGCAACATTTACTTAAGCTCATGGTTGAAGGGCTCGAAGTCACGCAAAACTACAAAACTTAAACTTTTTATGACAAAATATCACCCAAACGAAAGTTATGTTACCTGAAAGAAAGCTCGTAAATAACTGCTGCAACATACTTTTTACATTGCTGTCAAAAATACGCGGAGTTGGTACCCCATTTGTCTGCTCTACAACAAACACATTTGATTTATCGGGGCCAGCAATAAATCGGAGAGCGAAAAATTTAACATTTTTACGAAAGACAACCACTAAAATCCATGGAGATACGATTATGCAGCCTGCTGGATTATTCAACTAGAGTTAAAGCATGGGCGTTATATACGAGTTTTTTGCATAAACTTGGAGCAACAAATAATACATTTTTTGGTTTAAGGAAATCTCGCTGCTTATACCTTGTCCCCTGGACTTGAATGCAATTTTGGATTGTTCTCCATACTCTGCTTACCCAAAGCAGTAACTGCAGTTGTTGGATTTTGCAACTGGAGTTGAAATATGCTCATAGAATTAAACCCGAGTTCTTATGCATGAAGTTTGAATAACGAATAATAATATTTTTGGTTTTGGGAAATTGCACTACCTACACCTTGTCGCCTGGACTTGAATACAATTTTAGATTGTGCTCCATACTCTAGTTACCCAAAATAGTAACTGCAGTTGTTGGATTTTGCAACTGGAGTTGAAATATGCTCATGGAATTAAACCCGAGTTCTTATGCATGAAGTTTGAATAACGAATAATAATATTTTTGGTTTTGGAAAATCGCACTGCCTAAACCTTGTCGCATGGACTTGAATACAATTTTAGATTGTGCTCCATACTCTAGTTACCCAAAATAATAACTGCAGTTGCTGGATTTTGCAACTGGAGTTGAAATATGCTCATAGAATTAAACCCGAGTTCGTATGCATGAAGTTTGAATAACGAATAATAACATTCTTGGTTTTGGGAAATCGCACTACCTATACCTTGTCGCCTGGACTTGAATACAATTTTGGATTGTTCTCCATGCTCTAGTTACTGGCGTAATAATCAAATCGAGTTTGCATGAACAAATTATGAATCACAAATAACAACATTTCTGGTTACGAACTGAAGAGAATATTAATAAGAACTTATTTACGGCTTGTAAAAAGCTAGCGCGGCATTCAATAGTAATATAAAATAATAATAAAATATAAAATATTGTGTACAATCATAAATAATAACAGTAGTGCTCGCTGATGCAATGCTTTTATGCTGTTTATCAAAAGGTTTTATCTTTTTATTTGTGTTTTGTATTTAGTTACCTATGATGTTAATCGTTACGTGAAATTCTTTTCTTCTAATTGGCCATACTAAAGTTACTTTATTTAGTGGTGAGAAATAAAGTTTGACGTGGTACGCTTAAATATGCTTGAAGAACAGGTTTTAGCTTCAAAATAAAATGTATTTTTTTATACAATGATATTTTTTATTCGTATTAACATATGCTAAGCTAATCGAAAGGTAAATCATCAATTTCATCATCAGTATCCAATTCTCTATCCTCTTGCAAGTCATTCATTTCTCGCACAAATGAGTGAGCAGAAGGGTCATACGGAACATTCTGAATATAGACTTCATTATTTACGCTGACTGAGTTTGTCACTAGTGATTCATCATCGTCAACATAGCGGACGTAGAAGCAGTACTTGTTTTGCAGCAAGGAGAAAAAATGTCCGTCTGGTACGCTGACTTGTTGACCAACGTCAATTTCGTACCCTTCCCGGTCTTGTGCAAGTACAGATCCAACTCCAGTGACGATGACTGTCTTGTTTGAGAAGTCTGCCACGCATGTTACTGTTTAAAATAAGAAAGAAGAAAATCAGAGTATTAAAAATGGTTGGCCACTTTAAGCAATATAATATATTGCGTAAATGTTGTATAAATTAACCGAAGCAGGCTACGAATCGTACCTTGCACGTAAGCCATCTTTGAGTTGTTGAAAGGTGTGTTGTTTCCGCGCCCCAGTTTGGTTGTGACGCCGTCTTGAATTTCGATTTCAACGTCTGGACCCTCGTCGTAACGAAACAATGGTGCATAATCTATAATGCAACGCATTTTGCAAAAGGAGCAAATTGTCCAGCGATGTCAAAACACGTCTTGATGAAGCAGGATATCAGCGAAGACTGAAATTTGTGTTTCGGCGAAAAGATGATAAATTTTTTTTGGTATGCAGTGAAACTCAGTTGAGCATGTTTTTGGGTGTTGCCTTGGTAAACTGTCCAAAATAATACAAAAAAGTAAAGAATTTGATTTGATTTGAAAGCTTTATTTACGTGCATGGTTTTTCAGTACATAGTGTATTGTTTTTCAAAAACGGGCACAATAATCGCGAAAAAAACAAACAATAAAAAACAAATAGCAGTTAGACAATACAGAAATTAAGATGCCGAAAAGGAACCGATACAATACACATATTATGGTGGAGTATACATAGTCAGTGTGGTTCTGGCTCTATTATTAACTAAATACTGACCAACATTCTTCTTAAACTTATTTACGCCAATATTAAATACAGCAATGTCAGAAGGAAGAGAGTTCCAATCAACTATAGCTCTATGACGAAAGGAATTGTTATAAGTACATGAAATACTCTTAAAGCTGTCGACAAGCAGGCTTTTACTACTGGAGCGAGTACGCCCAGCAGCTTTCAGGGTGAAAAAACTTTTGATATACATACCACTTAAGTAATATTGAATAGCTTTTAAGGTAGAAAGAACATTATAATATTCAACTCTCTCAGCAACAGAGAGAATATTACCTTTTTCAAGCAAGTCACATTCATAAAGTTTGACTTTAACGTTTAGTCTATTCTTAAAGAATTTTTTAGCACCATAAAAATTGTAAATTACATGGTTAATCTTATTTTGCATATTTTGTAACTCAATTTGAGTTTGACATCCCCATATAGAAATACAATAGTCAGGAATACTTAATACAAAGGCCTTCAATAATATACAGAAGGAGTCAGCAGTCAGAAAACGCTTGAGTCGATTTAAAATACCAATGGCACTGCTCATTCTCTTTTTTACAACTTTTGTATGTTCATTGAAATTTAAATTAGCATTAAGCTTACTCCCAGATATTTAAAGAGAAATACACGTTCAATATTATTATTATTACAGGTCATAGTTATATCACTAGGTAAATTATAGTCAGATGACTTATGGAAAACCATGAACTTCGTTTTATCAAAATTCATGCATAACTTGTTGTCAATGAGCCAATTGTTAATATCAGTAAGACAACATTGAATAGCATAAAGCGCATCAGAAAGGTTACTTCGAATAATAGCAGGACCCCGGCTCCGTGAAGTAGTTTAGCATGATTCTATGTCTGTTCAGTAAGGTAACCGTAAGCTTATCTGAGCAATACAAGCGTGCGTCATTCTAAGTTGTGTTGTTGACGAAAGAGGAACTTAAAATCAGTACAAACAGTTTTAGTTATTCTCTTATGCAAACAAAAGTATAGCCGTGGACATTAGTACAAAATGAAAGACATAAAAGGAAAAGAAGAGGAAAGTGTAACGTGTGTTCGGGATGCGATGAGTACCTTATGGCAGCAGGAACCTCAACTGGAGTCGCCTCAAACAGGTGCGACTACTGCGGGTGTTTCCCCAACGATCATGATCTTATTGATGATCTTCCGGTCCATTCGCCTGTCAACCCTGAAAACGATGTAGACCTTGATGTTGGTGACGACCCTCCGGTTCCTCCTCCACCAAGGAAAAAAAGGAAACTGGCCGCAACGTCAGTTGCTTTAGGAAGCAAAGTTGTCCAAACTAAGGTATCCTTCCAAACTATATGATAATGTCGTGATGTACGCATGAATCCTAATAATAATAAATTAACAATGACTAAACACTGAACAAATAGCTCTACTGAGTTCATGGCAAAGAGGCACAAAAAACTATTTCTTTTTGCTTCTAGGAGGAAATACCTTTCCCTGTCCTTAGTGAGGACACAATTGCCTTGCTGGAGGGCCCGGAGGATATGGCTAGAGTGTGGGGACCCTTCATATCTGAATGCGCCAATTACTGCTACAAGTTTAACATCGGTCACAAAACGGAGTATGAAAAAGTTGGCCAAAAAATGCTGTTGAAGTTCCCGAAAATCCGTGCCGAGGGTGAAAATGGCCATGTATTACCAGTTTTAGCTTTGACCCTTTTTAATATTTATGTATGATGTTAATGATCATTGCAACAATTAACCAAGTTTTTTTCATTTTATTGTTATAATTACTATTTATGTATAATAATAATGATCATTGAGAGAATCAACCAAGTTTTTTTCCTTTTATTATTATATTTATTATTTATGTATAATAATAATGATCATAGCAAGAATTAACAGTTTTTTTCATTTTACTATTAGAATTATTGTTTATTTGTATCGTTTATACAACGGTCAATGTTTTTATTATTGTACAAAGATTGATTTTTTTCGAACTTATTCACGGTTATAAAATACTATGTTGTTGGCTTTTTTACATTTAGTGGTTGTTTCGAAAAAAGTTAAGCTATAAGATCAGAAGAATGAGGATGGATAGCCTTATGCATGAGCGAGAGAAGCAAATTCAGGATGAAGGAACAGGGAGAAGCAATGATGACCAGTGGTCCACCCTGTACAAAAGCAAGCCATTGCGGGTGGAACAATGTTTAGAGGACGACGGACCAATACCACCGAGCCAGTTGGGGGCGAAGGGTCAAATTATCCCGGAAATGAACAAGAAAAGAGCAGACCAGAACAAACTAATGTCCTACACCAAACTAACATACAATCTTCGCTCCCGCCTCCTTCAGGATAAAATTCCACTGTCTTTAATCCTGGAGGAGTATCCGTGTCTGGAGCAACTCAATTGCGTAACTACAATAGCATAAAGCCACAAATATTATTATAAATTATTCAGTATTGAAGTTTGCTGTCTCTTGGTTGGATAAGGATGCCAATTACCAACTTGTAATGAAATTTATTTACAGCTGATGGTAGAAGTTGAAGAATTTTATGGATCCGCCAATTATAAAGCTCTTAAGAACAATATGGCCAAGTTCCTCAGGAAAATTGCTTTGATGGAAGACGAGGAGAAAGAACAACTGTGCCTGTTTTTTCTATGAATCTTTCCAGTTTTATAATACCTTTATTATTTTTAAAAGTAAAACCATTTATGTAAAAAATGTTTTATCCATATGTGCAGCCTCTTCAAGCAGCATTAAAGACCATGCAAAAAGTCTTTACTAAGGATGAAATCATCATCTTTGTCCAAGTATACATTTTTATTATAACTGACTACTGAAGCTTGATATATTTTCCAAAGAAGTGAAATGGTTAACCAATGACTTGCTACTGTTGCTTTTTTAGAATAGCGGGGCATTTGCCCTTGAAACTGATAAGGCTCGAAAAGATGGATTGAGACTAGTCGTTTTTGAGAACGAGCAAGGGAAAACGGAAGTAACACTAACTTTTTTGGGTATTATGGTTCCTGGAATAGAAAACTTGGAGGTCGGGCTTATACTTTTTATGTCAGTTCCGTATATTTTCAATTATGATGTTCCCATCAAGTTTCAGAAGATATTTGCAGCTTTGGATACGGTTATATTGGGATTACCTATGAATAATCTTTCTCGAAAACAAAAGGAGTACATTATTAAGATTCTCCACGTTAGCTCCAATTGCTAATATATTTAACATGTTGGAGTTTTTGTAAAAAGTTTCAATTAATTTTTTTGCTTTTTTTGCGGGACGATCAATTTGACCACAAGAGAATTACCTGTAAAAGTCAAAAAAGTCCTGAAACGTTTCTGTTTTATTTTTTCGCAT
>JAQIVE010006836.1:0-11095 GCA_034698285.1 Sminthurinus bimaculatus | reverse complement strand
AGCGTAAAAAACTGCATCGGGTAGGATAGGTGAGAATTCCTAACTCGCGGAACACCAAAAAAAGTTCCATTGTTAGTACAGGCCCTCTATAAATCCCAGGCTTGAATGTCATTCTGAACGAGGAATAAAAAATTGCTGCTGCATAAAAAGATACTAGCCTCATGCTTCTTTGCACCTACAGTCAAGTTTTTGTCGATGTTGAGCAACGGCTGCATATAGTATTATTAAAAATGTCACCCCCCCCCCAACTTATATAATACACTTAAATATCTGTGTGTTTATCCGTCTGTGTGTAACTCTACAGACAAAAGTCATCGTAGAGACGCGAAAGCATATTTAAAAGCCATTTCCGACGATTCAGAAACTTTTTTTACCTCACCCCATTTCTAATAAGTTGTTGGGTCTTGTTGGTTTCTTTGTTTCGTCGATCGGCGTGCAAAGCTTGTAGTTCTGAAACAGCATCGTTTGCTCTTATGAGCATTTTAGCTGGGCATATGTAGAAATATGCTCGTTTAGTTTTATGTATAAATTGGAGCAACTGTTTATCATAGAATGGCTCATAGAATTTAAAAAAATGTTACACATAGAGGGCCGTAATTCTGGAAATAATACGGCCGTTGTTTTACAAGTCGACGGCCGTAAAATTCATAGCAACGAGCGGTCAACACCCGTAGTTCTGAAAACAACTTCCGTAAATTCCATAAAACGGCCTTAACCTTCACAGCAACGATCGGACAACCAGCGGTGAAGGACCAAAGAACGGCCGTAATTCTGAAAACAAAGACTGTTATGATTGCGCGTCTTGGCGCGCCATACTCACTAGTATATAATATTGCTCTTTAGCTTCCAGATTCAAAATCCCAAGAAAAGGGGGAGGGGTATAAAGGAAAGAAGGTGTGAAAGTCTTTGGTGCGAAAAAGTATATTTTACATGTGTGCAGAACAAGAAATCTGCAGTGGAGAATGGTATTTTAGTCCACTGAAAAAATCTGCTGAAGGGTGTAAAAATTTGCTATTGGACTGGTCGTTAAGAGTGTTAAGACGAAATGTATGGTTTTGCTAGTGGTGGTGGTGGCTGCGTGAATAGAAAGGGGAAAAGGAATTTGAAACGCCTCGATAGACGGATAACTTGAGGTATGACGTTGTTCCAGTTGGGTGAAAAGGCATTTAATATCGTGGCTGGAGTTTTAGCAGTAGCAGCTGCGAGCTGCTCTCATCCTGGAACAGTTCCGTGTCTACAAAATATACGAAATAACTATACATAAGCATTTAGGGTGACATGTTTGACTGCCAACCAAGACTAGTTTTATTTTTTATTTCCAAGAATGCAGTTTTTTCCGCTCTGAAAAAACCAAGACTGGGGGCACGACGCTAAAGCACTCTTTTTACACTTAAATAGCATTCATCTTCCTATATCTTTCGCTCTCTTGCTTGTTTAATACTGTCTTTACCTGTTTGTACGCTCGCGTGTAGAATTGGTGGTACATAGCGGCCTTTTTCTATTTGCTGTGTTCGTTCCTCAAAGAATTGATTTTGGTTTTGCGACTATGGAATCGAACAACAAAAAGAAAATATTGTTCAGCGAATTGTATGTATAATATGCTGAATATGTGCATTTGCCTGTGACGAATGTGGATATTTGTCATTTGATATGTAGTGCTGCGGAGGAGTTAGCGAAGGATTTATATTGTCTATGTGAACGATATGTGTGTACCTATTTATAAAAATCAATTTGATTCCCTTTTCTTTTCTCCGTTTATAATAGGTATGGCATTGTGTCGAGTCTGTGTTGAGGTTTGAGAGACACGTGGAAGTGCGACGCGGGGCCTTGCACTTGATCGTCCTTTTGTTGCGAGGAGTTCAAAAGGATTTGCCCACTGATCATTTGGCAAAAGATCGAGACATTGGTCAATACCTACGAGATGCTCGAAGACTACTTGTGCGGATTCGTGAAAGTGAAACTGATGCAGCGTCCATTAACCATGTTCAACTCGCTCTGGATGAGATGGGTTTAATTGCGCTAAAAATTTTAACACCAAGTGATAAAATGGAATATAAAATACGAGTCTTAGACCAACTGTAAGTTTTGCAGCCATGTTTTTGTTATATTATATACTCTCACATGAAAATGCCTTTTTTAGACTTCTTTTGGTACTTTAAACATTTTACAACCTGCTATATAGGTTTTCTATTTACTCTTTTAAGCTAATATTTTTTAACCCCCGTTACTATAATATTCAAATGTAATAGTACAATACAAGGGATAAACAAATAAAGCTCAATCTTTAATAATGTAAAGAGTTTTATACTTTTAACACAATGGTTGCATACTATTTGAAAGCATGATATTGATGCGTAAGAGAAACACTTGAATTATTCATCATATGATAGTGTTCTCAGAATTTATATATTTTATTGTCCCTTATCACTTATACGTTAGTTTTATGTCAAAAATTAGTACTCTTGTGATTGAACTCAATGAATCAATGACCAAATATAATGCAAAAGAACAAATTTTGATTTTCAGTCTAAAATTCCATACTTTGTTTGATGATGAAGTGCTTTCAAATCACCTACTATAAACATGCAAATCCCAACGTAGCATTCGAGGTCGTCCAATTATCATTGTTAATTGCTCTCATACTCATCTTGTGGTTTCATGCTACCATATCATAATATACGACGCAGTTTACAATTTAAACGTATTAATTAATCTAGTAGCTAGTATATTTTTTATTATTAGCTTACAGCTTAAACCAGTCTGCGTCCAGTTCAAAAGGTTATTACATGAATAATACAGTCATAAAATTTAATAATGAACTTTTCCTTATGGAGGAAAGATGGATTATAATTTCCAGACTAATCAAATACTAACAACTGTTAAACATTTGTATAGGTTCATATAAACCGTAGTTTATTGCTCTTATACGCATGTACGACATATTACCGTATGAATAATATTGTCGAAAAATTACAATGGAACTATTGTTTACCCTTTACCTCTAAAATTTAGGAGTGAGAACAACAATGAGGTCGTTTCAGATTAAATGTAGCATAATAATTGTATGTAGTTACAATGTACTTACAATAGTATTCCATGCATTTTTATAATATCTATGATTTATAATCCAATCTGTTATCATGGGCATCTATGGAATGCCATTCTTTCATTGATGAAAATCGCAAAAGCAAGAGGAGCAGCGAGAGATTTTCCCGTGCAATAAAAAGTGCACGAAAACCACCTTGGAGTAAGGAAAAAAACAATGTGAACTAGCAATTTGAGGTGATTCCCCTCGCATTGATGTCTTTCCTGGATTTATTTTTCCGTCGTTATTGTGATAAGATAGGTATAGCTATTATTATCATTATCACTCTTACTTTTCCTTGCCTTGCATTTTACTCAAGTTGTAATTAGTTTATCAAAGCCTAGAATCACACAGTCGGCAGTGAATAAGAATTAGCTATGAATTTTTATTATAAGAAAGCAACCCAGTGCAACCCGTGGTTTGACATCTGAAGGTCAAGCCAGGGGTTCCACTGGGTTGCTTTCTTTGTGGAAAATGATCAGCATAAAATTCTGCACCACCCTGAATTTTTCCAGATTTTTCCCGCCAGTTACAAATTTTGACCTTTGGTGACCTCCAGAGGTCAAAGGAGGCAATCACTTTTAAAGTGGCTTCACAAACATTGCTTTCCATGGCCTAGAGAAGCTCTGTACAAAAAAAAATTTCAGCCAAATCGGACAGAAAAACTTTCCGGAATGCTTTGCGTGCGTTGTTCTTTAGATTATGGTATGGTAAATTTTTAGAACTAAAGGGAAAGCAAAATATGCATTAGCTATTGATGAAGTTGTATTCATTGTTGACGCTGCAGATTGGTACAGGTCACACAGCAGATACTGAGAAATCATGCCTTGAAATTCAAGAGCTTACAAAACAGCAACGAATCTATACACAATATTTGATTCAATGCACCAGACAGCCATGATGTAGCAATTATTTCATGCAAATTTTACTGGGGTTTCCAGTTTTTCGCATTTTTTTTTATTTTTTCATGCCCACTAGTTTATTGGTATATTTTATAATACACTTGCATGCAGGATATAGGTATTGGAGTGATATTTAATTCTAGTTCGTATGCTGTATGAAAGTTGTATGTAGATATATTAGATATCTACGAGTGGATACGAAGAGAATAGAAAAGGAATCTTGGTTCCACATTGAATGAATGGACGGAAAGAGCCAGCACTTTTAATTTAATGTACTTTAACAGTGCAGTGCACCAACACCCGTCCTTTGTTCACCCAGAAAAACAAATGCAACATTGTTGCATACATTCAGTATAGTAATCCTTTGAAAATTACAATCAGCAAATAGCAAGCTGGGTAAAACCTCTGAGCTATGGGAAACCAATTACTAATAGTATTATATTCAAATGCATAGAGAGCTAAATAATGAATACCTAATTTACATTTCACATTCTTACGAAGTTGATGACCAAACGGCTCAAAACAAGCGCAGTATGGGATCTTTGAAAACATTTTAGTTTTCATCAGTTTTCAGTAATATTGAAATGAAGTTTTAAATGTTTCATCTCTATAATCCCATCACAATACCTTCAAACCTTTATTTTCCACCTGAAATAATGTCAATCGGCACTGCAGATCGATGACCTTATTACACTTTTCAACTTCAAGCTTAGGTTAATTCAGACAAACTTAGACCAAGGCCGATTATTTCTAGATATTCTAGTCAATCCGCAATCCGCAATGTTTGAACACAAGTTGAGATCAAACGATGAATATTAATTTGATATTTATTGAACAGTTATTGAGGTTGCTGGTCAACAACAATAATGATGCTACACAGTCAATAATAATTGTTAATGACTTCTACTTGTACACACCTATGTATATTCGTTTGTAAACTCTCGCTGCCTCTCCAGCTTTCTCTCCGCCTCTCTCATTCACTGTTTTCTCGATCGTTAACTTTGAATTGAATCTTAAGTGCATTCTGCAGCTGGAAGTTCAAGGGTGGTCCTCAGCCTGGCCATCAGAAGAAGAACTGGCTGATAGTTCCATTAGCTCGGTAGTAATTGCATTTATGTGCCTCACATATGCATGTTTTCCTTTGGATCAAGCATACACTTAATGTTGACTCATGAGTTTAAGACTAAACCAAACATGAATGTATAAGTAAATACATACATATTCGTTACCACTATTCAAGAGCAAAATAAGTAAAATGGACCCTGCGCGTATCAAGGAACATGGTAGCAAAAAGCAAAGAACTTTGGCGAGGCTTAATTCTCATTATTACCATGGTCATCACCTTAATTCTGATAATTATAATACACATTTGTTTCGTACGGGACTGCACACTTTTACATCTACCTCGCGATGATTATTTCTTTATTTCATGGTATATATATATGGGCACCATTATTTCTTAAAACGTTGGAGGCTGACTGCATACCATAATTGGCGAAAAAAAAAATTCATATGGGATCTATTCTCCACGAAGGCACATCAATATCATAATTTACTATACATACTTACTATGGAAACGTATACTATTTAAATGACTATTTGCAGTTTTTCTGATATTTAAGACGCGTTCGTACGGTATTTACTTTAATATGCTTGATTTAATCTAACTTGTCCTTTTGCTAACGACCGAGTATATCAAGAGCTTAAATTCCTTGTATAATTTCCATTCATGGAGTTTAAACATTACGGCCGTTCAGCCAGAAAAAAACAATTTATGAAGTACATACACTAATAATTAATAATGTACCAATTGAACTGCAATGCCGTAATACTGAAGCTTCTTTGTCTCATATCACCATGAGTATTAGATCGAGTATTGAGAGGTGTAAAATAGATAGACACACGGACATTATATTGTTGTTAATAAAAGGTTATAAAAATAGATGCATGTTTGTTTAATTTAAACTTTGGTACGTACAGTGAGAGAGTGCAATGGCAACGAACCGTACCAATGGAGCAGATATTCTGTCAAACTATGTACATGGTAACCTAGATTACTTTGTTTATGATGATTTTATTTATTCTTTCGATTAAATTTGGAGCATTGTGGGCTTTGTCCAGACGTCCTTGCAAGTACAAAGTGCAAACATGCAGTATTATCTTTCAGCCAATATGGTCGTAGTCATAATAAATGATATTTATCATTTATTAGCCTCTGAGACGATGAGGTTGATGCTGATATTGTTCCAGTCTTCTTGCAGTATTTTTTGAGATCACTATGGAATTTTTTGATCAGTCAGATATTTGATTGACTAGAGGAAATACACAAAAAATATATAGTAATAAATATGTACATTGCATAGGCCCAAGTAAAAAAAATATCTCTGCTAATACCAAAAGGTCATAAATGGTGCACTTTGTTATCTTGTCTTGTACAGCTCAAATCTCAAAGTCTCGAATTGTTATTACAACCATCATGACTCTTTCATCATAATGTCGTAATGGAGACGGTTTAGTTTGACTCAAAAGAGAGAAAGAAAGAAAGGAAGAAGACGCAAGTTTCATGCCGACTGATTCCTTCCATATCTTTTTCCTTTTATTATCTCATGTCATTCACGGAAGAGAAAAGTCTCGTTTTAGCCAAAAGTTGTCGTCTCAGGAACAGCAAGCTAACTAAAATAGCTCAAGTCCAGCTATATAATTTTGTACTAATACAATGACGAGGAAAATAACAATAATAATGCTCAACTGAATACATATTACCTACATACATGTATACGTAGATACTAGTACATGCATATATGTATGATACAGGACATGAGTAAGTATAATAGTGGTAATAATGGAAATGATAAAGCTCAAAAAGTCTGTTAGAAATTAGTAGTTATAAGGATGATTCGAGAATGACAACTTGCGTAATACTTAATACACTCCGTTCTATTATAATTCATTTAATCTAGTGTAGTTATAACTATAGCAAGGATAAGCCCAAGACAAGACTAGAATCTTTTATCTTTTGTATCATTTTGTATCATGTCAAAGGAATTTGATACTTGTCCCTATTTTCTATCCCCTCTTCCATTTTGAGTTGGGAAAAAAGTCAGGAAAAATGCCTTCCTGACTTTGATGGCTTTCCCTTTCTTTTCTTGTCGGAGTATGTATGTATGTATGTATGTATTCATGCTAGTCCGGCAGGGTACTACAACTTTGATGAAAAAGTCAGCTTTAGACTGTTACCTAGGAAGTTTTAAAAACACATTTTGTATGAAAAATTTTCCTCATGGGTAAGGCTTACCAACGAATCATCCGCAGATATCCGCGGACACGGTACCATTAGCTCAACTACAAAAGCCTCCCTTCAAAATAAGGGAAGCTTTCTTTTACTCCTATGTTAAAGTACTGCGGATATCTGCGGATGATCCGTTGGTAAGCCTTACTCTTGGGGTCGCTTATTTTTGACTGCTCACGATTACGGACAATTTTCGCGTGAATGTACTAGCAGGTATAGTTGCATCGAGTAAAGATTAACTTCAAAGCAGGGATTTCATTTACGTGTTTCTATCATATTTACCATTTTAATGGGATAACAGATTTTATTTATGCAAGCTTTCAAGTACAATCCGTACCCTTCTTCACGGAAAAATAAAATGTGTTATCACATTTTCAGGGCATGAAAAAGCAGACTAGTTTCCGTCTATATGATCAATCGCAGCAGGCCTAACCTTCATGTTGAATCCATAGTAACCGCA
Source organism: Sminthurinus bimaculatus (assembly GCA_034698285.1). Lineage (NCBI taxonomy): Eukaryota > Metazoa > Arthropoda > Collembola > Symphypleona > Katiannidae > Sminthurinus > Sminthurinus bimaculatus. Next base: position 3,359 of record JAQIVE010006836.1, on the reverse strand, counting down.
ACGGCGCGCCGTTGCGGTTACTGTGGTAGCACATTTAATCAAAATTTCAATTCATCTTCTGCATACCACGAATGCTTATAGGTAATCAAAATAAGAAGGACTTACTAACACTTTCATTTTTAGCAAAGTTGCATTATTGATCCCGCCCAACTAGTGTCTAGTATGAAGCCATATATTCTTGTATCTTGTATCATTGTAAATTGTGATGTGAGAGTGAAGACGATACAAAAAGCAAAATACAAGGATAAAGATGGAAAACGATAGGACTTGGGACCAGAGAAATATGTAGTATATTTATATTGCGAATCGTATTGTACATACATTCATGCTATGTGTATACTATATAATGGCGTATCAATTGTATCAGTTTCCAGACTCAAGATTCCAGATGTACTGAGTGAATCGAAGGGAAAAGTTGACTCTACAGATATGTACGTTCAACATTTCAAAGTTCAAGAGTTCTTGACTGGGGGCTACTTTTGGTTTCTTGAAGGCATCCACTCGTAACTGATCTTTAAAAGGAAGGTACCGTAATAATCCTTTAAATAAAACGGGCGTTTATTTATTTAGTGCACATACGGTCTGCTTTTTAAATATTTCACGTTTTTAGAAACTTTCTCATGCTAATCGATGGCCAAAGTTTTCAAAAAGACAAAAAATATTAAACAACAGACAGTATATAACGTTTTGTATTTATAATACGCAGTGCATCTGGACATTCTGATTCTAGAATCGAGATTTGTGTCGATAATGCTTACGATCAGGTTTTTCTCCAGTACTATGACTATATGTTTTTACATAGATAAAGCGTGTAAAGTTCCCTAATCGTTTTCTGAGGAACTGTACCAAGTACATACGATGAAGGCTTCCTTCTTAATCGCTCTCTCCTTTATATTTTCACCACGCAGTATCCCGCGGACGTGACTCTTGTCCCTTACTTAAGTATGTACTATGTACTACTACCTCTCACGGCAGACCTTTCCAGTTGTCTATTGTATCCTTGTAGCCACAAAACTGTGAATGTGAATACACAGAAACAAAGTGCTACCAATATCTTATGTTGTAGAATTTTTTCACTTCATCTCCATGATGTTTTTTAATCCTTTCAAAAGGGGTCAGAAATAAAACCGTTTAGCTTGGGCCTGAAATATAATGAAATTAATTGTTTCTGTTGTGACATATTATTATCACCCTTTTCCTTTGCATAAACTAATTCATTGCTGTTTCATTTTAATTGTAGTTGTAGTAGAAAGATCCGTTTTATTATAATGTCAATTACATTACCTTCATGGTAAAATTTTCGGCGATGTTTTCAGTCGATTTTTTAAAACAAAACAGTGAATAAAGAATTATTTTGTCAAAACAAAATAACAAAGAATAAAAGGAACGATGGATGAAACGGCAACGAGTAACCAGCCGGAATTAATGACTACTTGGAAGTTTTTTTAATCTGTGCCAAATCTCTTTCAGTTTTCTCGTAGAGTGTTTGTGTGTGTGTCGTGTATGCGTTTGTTGAATGTGGAAAACCTTCGGCATTCCTCGCTCGTAAATATCTCTTGTTATGCACACACTTAAAAATAAACTGTGCGTACCATTACATACGAAAGCGAACTTAAATGTGATAGTAGTGACTGTGTGCGTTCCACTATTGTTATTATTATTATGAAGATGTTGCGTGGATGCAAAAAAGCCTACATGAGATTCCTCGCTCTATGAACGCTATAGTTTTGAGTCTCAAACATAAAGTAAAGTGAAGTGGATGAGGAACATTATATGCAATAGAGAAAGGCATAAAATTCTCTTTCACTCGTTCATGATGACTCGCTTCATCTAATTATGATTCTAGGCTTGAATGCTGACTTACTGCACCGCCAATACACTGGAATTGTGGCCTCGAAGTCACTTTGTCTACTTTTGTCAAGTTTTACAATAAAATCAAGTTGAAAGAGCCGTGAAAAGGACAGAGGAAACTTATGCAACAACAAGTAACGGAAGAAATCTGCGAGCGATCCAATGAATTACTAAACGAGAGAGCTTTGTTCTATTTATTATCCCACAATCCACTCTCTCCCTCTCTATCTCTCTCTCTCTCTATTCTCAATCACTTGGGGAAGAAGAATGAATGAACCTTGGCTCAAGCAACATTACCTTTCAATGCATATTATACTATATTGCACACCTATTATGTAGGTATGTACATAAGTATTCATTTATAGAATTGCGGTGAACAAGGAGAAAATTTTAACGCAACTAACAGTGAAAATGGCCCCAAAAGCTCAATGTGAAAATTTATGCGAAAAGTGTTCTTTATCTATTGTCTATTGCTATATTATATTGTAATTGCGATTCAAATTCAAATGACTTCACTCGTCTCCTTCGCTTTTCCATTCATTCTCCATTCCTCAGTCCTCTTTTATTTCTTTATTTTGTGAGGCATAAAACTCCCTGCTGCATACTTTCACCACCGTCTATCCCGCACAATTATTAGTAGATATAGATAGCTTATTATTATCATTATTATAACTGAAAGGTATCCGTATAGCATACCTGGAAGTATAGAATAAGGCGAGAAAGAAGTGCGGAGTATGTGCACTGTGCACACATGCACTCTGCTGGGCTTTGCATTGCATGGGATCTAACTCTTGTCACGACTCCAGGACTCAATTCAATTTCCTCTAAAAAGGAGAAAAGTAAAAGGGAAAATGGATGGAGAGCGAAACAGGATAATATACACCTATGTATGTATATCGTACACATACGTAGAGACAAGTAAAGAAAGTGGAGGCGACAGAGGGATAAAGACGGGGAATGAAGGGAAAGGAGGATTATAAAATAATACGGATCAAGACATAAATCCGTGGTAATGAACTGAATGTAGATTCTAAATAAAAGTAACCTCCTGCCTATTAGAATTAATGCCCGTCTTTGCGGTTCCCCCTCATCTTTCCATTTTCCATTCCAGTTCTCTCCTTTCCTTTGATGCGTGTGGCAGAGAAGCCACAGTCAGCCAGGATAGGAAACTCTTGTACAGAGAGAGTAGGTATGTATTTATACAGAATACAGAATGTATACGAATGTGTAAAGTGCACATACATACATACAAAATCAAGTTTAACAAACCGCTTTGGAGTTTATACAGCCAATTTCCTTGCTCTTCCTGCCCTTCTTCGTTTTAAAATCTCTCCCACTTCCTGTACACGCAGACAATTCACAGTCTTCATTACTCACACAACATACATAATACATACATAGCATATACTATTTATATGTTCTTTGTACTCCACCCAGATAGCAAACTATATCTGTTGGATATCCAAAGGATATCTCATAAGGATATGGCTGATATCCCATGGATGTCT
>JAQIVE010006835.1:0-11099 GCA_034698285.1 Sminthurinus bimaculatus | reverse complement strand
GCGCTATTTCCAGGATAATTATTCGAAAATTCATAACTCCGAAACTACGAGTGCTTTTTCAAAGCGGTCAAAAGAAATTGGCTCTCAAAAATGACTATCTACAACTTTGCTTTTTACACTATGTGCGTTTTCTATTTCGCTGACGAGATCCTTGACGTCAAAGTCGGCAATCGCTCTTCATAAACACGACTCATATGTATGCATGTATTTATGTATGTATGTACAGTACATTGTAGATCACAAGTTTTGGACTTTGAAGGTAGACGCACTTGACTGTTTTATGTATGTCTGTGTCGCCATAATATTGCCTTCGTTATTCCCAAAAAAGTTGGAGGGTTGGACTCGGCCCCCATACAATGTATCCAACTAATGTTTTATGTCCGCAGTCTATGTATACTTACACACTTTTCCACATTTCTCCAGAATTCACGCATCTTTCTCGAGACAAATGATTATGTATCATTATTGTTATTGTGTCCTTCTTCCTTACTTCTGGCTTTATATTCATATAGTTTTTATTGCTTTGGGATGTGGAGATTTTGGAAGAGACATCCAAGTGCTTGAGCCAACATACACACTTCCCTTCCTTTTCCTCCTTCCGTGTTCCGTATTTATGAGTGTACTTAACTCGAGTGTGTAGACTTTGTAGGATTTTATTGTTACGCATAATACATTCTATACAATGTGATTTTGTGAATGCAAAAGTCCATGGATACTTTGTCTCCTACATTGAATACTGCATAAAACGCTTCTGCCAAAATATGAATTTATAATGATAAGAATATATTGTAAGGACAAATGTCTCTTTCATTTCATTTCATGTCAAGGCTCATCCTTCACTACCAGAAGAAATCAAATGATATTGCATAATAAAAGAGTCTATATGATGAAGGTCGATACTTTAAGTCGAAATTCGGACTGAAGCGGCAGGAAAAACAAATGGTCGGATTTGTCTGCACAAATCGGCCTATATCGCATTTTCTGGAAATTTTCAAACTTTATGAGGACATCATCGAGTTTCTTGCAAAGACAGCCCATTTGGAAGAAATGGGGAGAAGAAAGTGAAGTTTCAAATATTTAGCTTCCGCATTTACACCGTTTATACTGTTTTCTATATGGGTATGTATTTTAGACAGTACAAGAATTGGAAAATCGGTTAAATTGCAATGGCTATTTTTACATTCTAGACGATGCAGAAGACGTTACTCTATCGTATTTTTCTGACATCTAGACAATGCGCTGCTTCCGCTGTTATACGCATAACGTTGAAACAATGTATGATGTATTAAAATACGCATTTACACGTACGGATGAACAAGCAAGTATCCTCCGGTGTATTACACAAATACCATCAGAAATGATTTCAGGCCAAGCCAGGACCTTATAAAAACTTTTGAAATAAAAATTTTTGAAAACAAATGTTGGCTATTTTCATTAATTTTTGTTTTTGAAATCAGAGCTTAGGTTCGAATTTTCCATCGTTTTTATCCCGGAAAAGGTTCCAAGAAAATTTTTAGCACGAATCAGAGGTCCAGAAGGTTGTAATTGGACGCGATAAACGAATTCATGTGGGTTTATGACTAAGCTTAATCACCTATTTTCGGTGGTATAACTCTTGTCCTGTAGGAAAACTGCTAACGTTCTATGTTTACATATACCTATAATGAGAAATACTAAATATTCATCATTCATACTGTACTTAGAGCTACAAATACTCACCGTTTTTTTAATTTTGGCCTAAATTTTACTATCTCCAAGCTGATAGATGTAAAATCTAAGGCACCATTTTTAAAAAAAACAGACGATTTAACAATTTTGGATTATTATTGGACTATTTTTAAAGGAACGCTGAAATAATTTCCGGCGTCTTTATTTTGCTTATTTATGTCTCTGTTTCGAGTTCACGGTTTTGCTAAAGGGGGTAAAACAGGAGAGTCTATGCATGACAGCTTGGAGAAAATTAAGGAAGAGAAAAGCTTGTCGAATTCCTGAAAGACCAGTGCTTAAAAGTTTATTATAAAGTTTAGTTTGCTAAAGTTATCTGCACGAGTTTCGCCCACATGTGTGAATCGAGCTTTGTCAATCTTTCACAGGAAGGAGCCATAAAGATGATGAAAACTGCTCCGAGACTCTTTACACTGTTATTCCATGGAATAAACTATGCTATGGCAATATAAGAAGCAGAAAGTGTAAAAAGGTCGTCATCAGCAAAATTATACACCATAAAAATGTAACATTTAACAGCTTTTGCCGTCTTGCTTTCCCCTTACACCCTACACATAACTTGGAACTTGAGACAGTCACATGATGTATGACTGCCCAGCACAACTGCTTCACATTCACATGGTGTGATACCATTTTGGGATATTTCCACCATTTCTTGAAACTTGGATCATTACGCTAGTTTTCTTATTTGTACCATAAACGGCTAAACTTTAATCTTTTCTATAGAAAAATCTATAGATCTTTTCTACCTTCTCCTAAAAGCTTATGATGCATTATCAACTCCCATTTTCATTATGATCAACTTAATGGGTAATTAAATAAAAAGGTATAAATAGCCGATCTCTTGACTATATTTTATACCTCTCCCCCATCATTTTACGAACTTCTAAAAGAGCTGAGGCTCGGAGAAAAGGTTGTAGTCAAACCCCAAAAACGATTAGCACTTCTTAAGCAAAATGTATTCAAATTGTGGATGATTGAATTTCACGTGCAAAAATGAAGAACGAGCTTAATTTTCAAAATTTGTAAAACAAACTTGTGCGACAAAACAAATAAAATATTGGTAAAGACTTAAATGTTTTAAAACACATCCAAAGGTCACATCCGAAACAATCCCGTTAAGTAACTTGCAAAGAGGCTTTCCTCTTGTGATCGTATTATAACGATTACACTTACTTCTCAACGAAAAGTATCTATAAAGATACTGCAGATGCTTTTCCAGGAACATCTTTTATGCTATGTTTAAGCCCTACAGCTTTTGATTCATGTTCTTGATCTTACGATTTCCAGGAGATGAATATTATTTTTCAGGAATCCCTAAGAGCAAGTAGAAGAACCGGACAGCTTAGATCAAAGGATCTCTACTTGTCGTCCTAAATTTTATGTTCATGTGGATTAACGGAAAAATTGGCTGCGACAATCTGTACTGGGAAAATGTGTGTATCAATGTATCAACTTCTCTTGTACTTTATCCCTTTCCTCTTTTGAAAATTGTAACAGTTAACGAAACAATATAAATGCAGTCAAAAGAAGTTCAGAAACCGAATCAAACATATAAAAACTCAATGCCATTTCTCCTCTCCAAAAGTTCTCCTTCCCCACTCCTTATATTACATAAAAAGAAAAATCACAGAACGAACATTTATGTTGCCGGTAGTAATTCACATTGATTGAGAAGTAAGTTTATAAAGAATAGTTGGTTATTAGTTGAATGGTTAGAACATTTACACTAAAGGCGAGAGTCGGATAGTTACTTTTTTATAGCCAACTTCTTAGACAGCTTCTAGAGAAAACCAACTTGTGGCTTCACTCTTTGTACCCAACCAAAGGCAATATGTATAAAAGTTAACCCACGCTCTCCGTTTCACTTGCGTTATCATTTTCCTTTGCGAATTTGATGGTTAAATGCAGCAAATAAAGAACAATTATGAACTTGAACCTTTCTTCACGTGAGGCATGGAATCTAAATATAAACGTTAAAAGAACAATAGAAGAGTAACATACAATACAAATGCGGCCGTTTTTTCATACAATATCAAATTAACTCACTCGAGAGTAAAAAGATGAAACACGACTCATATGTACAATAAACCACGTATTTAAAAGCAGAAACTTTTCCCAACATCTATGATGATAGTTATATATGCATGAAAAATGAGACTAGTACGGCACAATAATTGTCAAAGTTTACCTGCTATTTCCGGCATGAAACGTTAATTACAGGCTTTACCTTTTTATTGTGGTTGATATTTGACAATCACAGCAAGATACACACATAGGAGTATCATAGGTTTGAAAACTTTACGATTCAAAACACACAAAAAACGAAAAAACCAGGGAGATGTCCTTTAAAGGAAAATTTACAAACTATCTGAAGCACAAAATATGCAAGCGCCCCAATTATTTTTACCCATCTTCACTTTGTCTACATTGTATTGCTTGAAAGGATTTTGCTGCAAGCCCTCTAGTCAACGTAACCAGTAAAAAATCTAACCCCTTGAAATGTCAAACTTTGTATCAAATCAGTACCATAATTAACACAAGGGTAGTAATGAAAATTAAAGCAATTCTCTAAAGCCATGATGATCAACAAGATGAATCAAACTCAACCCCAATTTATCTACTCTGACCTTATGTCAAAAACGTGCAAATGTGAAAGGCAAAGGCAAGCGGACGAGTAAACTAGAATTTTGATGCTATTACGGAAGGCTTGGCATGACTTGCAATTGAAGAGTACCAAATCGGTATTTTGCTAGGTTACAGAATCAATGTGAGCACGTAAACGAAGTAGAGTTAAATAAATATGAAATAAGATCCGATTGACAAAAATTTTAGTCGTAGATTCTTCATAACCTACCAAACTCTCATAAGTAAATACATATTCCAGATATGCGCCGCAGTCGTCGTTATTGTCATTGGGTCCAAGTTACAAAAGTTCTACATACACATACATAATACGTATTATTGTGTACTTAGTTGATATTTGATGTCCATTGATTTTCATCGAAATGAAAAAAACTGTGGAAAGATGTGTGTGGGCACTACGACATACATATACTGGCCTAGTTGACGTTTGTCTTAATGACGTAAATATCGTATCATCAGCAGCATCAACATCGGAATCAGAGTCCTTATAGAGAACCAGTATACAGAACGAGGGAACGTATTGCTATCGAAAGTAAGTAAGTATAACATATGTACAATATGAAGCAGGCTCAGCTTTCAATATAATATGTAAGGCTCATCGATGTGGTTTACGGTTACGGCGACGATGGTAGCTGTTAAAGTTAACCCTGGCTGAGACCTCAATAAGAAGATTGAGTGTGCTGTTATATACTTGGACCGTGTATTTTTACAAGCGAAAGACGGGACCTTCGTCTCTAGTATAATAATAAATGATGCGTACATGATACGCACAATTGTGACGCATACACATTATACATATGGTTAGATAGATGCCAATGTAAATAGCAAAAGCTCTATAGCTATACATACATATAATAGGAGGGTGAACATAATATAATGTACTTAGGAGGCATGTGAATTTGTACATCTTTTCTCTTCCCCGTCTCATTTTGTCCAGAGCATTAACTACGTAAAACATACATGCATATACAATATACATAGATACAAGTAAGAATCTCACAAATTGATGAGATGAACTAGGAATTCGGGCCCAAAAATGAGATACATCTAAAAGTTGTATGTTGTATCCCACAGGACGATTTTTCTAGTTTGCCTCATATTTTTCTAAGGCTCACTCGTATACTTTCTCTGTAATTGTCCAACTTTTACTGGCTTTCACTGGTGGAAAAGGCAAAGCAAAGCAAAGCAAAGAAGAACAAAACCCGAGAAGCTCCCACAAAACGTACAAAAATAGTTTATTATTCGATACAGATTGTCCGGACTTGGGCTACATCTCTAATCTCATATTACTATCAGCACCCTTATGACTGTATGACTAAAGCATGTCGGACCCACGCAGCAAAACAGCTGAAATTCGGGAAATCTGAAAAGCAACAGAAGGAGAAAGAGAAAATCAAAACACCTTCGCAAAAACTGGAAAAGATACAAAATAAAGAACGTATACACATTACACATGCATGTATACATACATATGTATATTCTGTATTTTGTACATATGCATGGATGTGGGCCACGTGGATCTATTTTTTCCTCAGTTTCCGTGAATCTTCCTTCCTGCATGCATTTCTATCTATCTATCTTTCACTCTCTGCCTGCCTGCCTGTCTGTCTGACTGTCTTTCAGTCTGTCGGCCTGTCCAAAGCATATCAGTTGTCTCGACTACACATTTGTAATTAGGAGAAGTAGGTCGACTCTCCTAACCGTATAAGTTGATATTCTTTGGTGTATTGCCATTGAATGTTGTATCGTGGTTATTCCCTCTATTTATGTGTCTATAAATTGTGTATGCTGTACAATGCCCAATACTGTACATTATGCATGCCTCAATTTTCTTCTCAACCTTTGGACATCCGATCCAAATGAACTTCTTCTTCCATCCCCTTCCTTTTAGCCCCAGCTTTGACTCTATCGTCTCATCTCGCAACCGGAATGAAGAGAAAGATTTCACCACGGCAATAAACACATTATTGTATTATATCAATTCAGAGTGCTACGGTATACACACAATACGATACAATACAATGTGATACAATACGAACGAGTTCTCGGTCGTTAGACTGCCCATTTTCAGAGAATTTGTATTAGACTTTTTCTCTATCATTCTTTTCGAACGTGTTGAGCTCGAAGAAAATCTCGAGTCAACCCCAAACTTTCCAAGTACCGCGGCTGCGATAGTATTTGCAGATAAAATTTGACGACTAACAATAACGCTTAACGCATGGAAGGGAAGCAGTTTTGCAATTTTCTCCCCATTTTTCTATTCTTGCTCAACTTTTATACCCCCATGAAGGATTTTGGAAAAACTTCATAACCTAGAGGGAAAATGGATGTGAGACTTGAATATACAAACACATCAGAATACATAGCTGTGTATTGTATAAGACGCAGTTTTCTGTAGTTATTTAAAGTCGACCATCGAGGTAAACCAAAATATACAGAATCATTTTTCATGTAATCTAAACGGAATAACTAAGTTCATTATCAATTCCATATTTTTTTCCTTCGACAAATTTCTTTTTTCGGTCTTTTCAGCTTGGTTTTTTCACATATAGCTCATGAAACATAAACTTTGCGGTAAACTTTTTGATTTTAAAACCGGACTAAAAACAGTTTCTTTTCTAGTGTATGTGTTTGTGCATTGTGTATATTTGGCATGCAAATGATGGGGATAAAGTTTAGACTTGTGATTTTCCTTTTAGTACAGAATATATTGTTGCATTCATACCCAGCTCAAAATGAACAAGGGGATGAGTCAAACTCATTACTTGCTTTCGGAGCTGCCGTCTAGGCTTTACGAACGTCTCTGTGCGGTTTGTTTTGTGCAATTAGCTTATGATGAGCTTGTTCTCTCCATTGAAGATGCATAGGAACCGAGCGGGGTGGAGACAAAGCAAAGAGATGCCTTCCACTAATTACGTTTATTATTAAGGCCAGTCCTTGACTCGTATTATCTGTACAACTGCATGTATTTTTAGTCCTCTTCAATTTCATCCTATTCAAAAAGATTTACATATGTTTGGACTTACATTTAAATCCAACATGTGTTGTTGCAAAAAATAATAAACAAACAACAACCTCAAAAATAAAGAAATCTCTGTCGAAGGTCAGAAATTCCATAAGCAATGTAGACTTGGTTCCACTGATAATGAATAAACAATATCCTAGACAATATGCAGGAAAAAATTAAAACGTGATAATATTTTGTACATATTGAGTTAGTATTTTGAGTAAGTTCGGTAAGCTTTGAAAGGAAATCAAAGGGCAAAGCTAAAAATAATTCCTTTTATTTTATCCTCCAAAAGTGTCCCTACGCATTTGTGACGGTTGAAAAGTTCAATCCGCATCCAACTTTCTTCACAGCGGTAGCCGATAGCCAAACACAAATAGTTGTAGTCGGCTGACCAGTTTAAGTTTTCATCTTCCAACTTCAAACCACATACACACAAATGTGTGTGTGTAGGGTCAATAAAACGATTTAAGAAAGAGTTGAGTCTGGGATTTTTACACATGTATATATACAGTATACAGTACTTGGAGGGTGAACATCGCTTCTCAGTTCAAATCCAAAGTCGTCACGTTGTATTGAGAGAAGGTACACACACCATACAAAAAGATGGAGCAAAGCCACAAACTAAAAGTTCGGCTCAATAAGATTTTCCTTGAGACTCTGTTAAGAACAAAGGCTGACGTAAAAAAGTAGGGATTCTTCAAACGGGAAAGAAAATGGAAGAAACGCAAGAGAAGAGGCAGGGAAAATAACTGGAAGACTACAAGGAAAAGCTTTATGCCTCCAACGTGAAAGGGAAAAGGGAAGATAGAAAAGGGGCAACGAAGCCATAAAAATAAGCATTGAATCTTGAGGCAGAGAGTAAACTGTCTTCTGAAGAAGAGAATCTTGCCCATTTCTTTTGATCTTGTCTCTTTTCATAGACGAGCAGTCAACATTAGCAACAGCATTCGCCTTAAATTCTACCATTGTCAACTGGATATCTGGTGTTCTCTGTCCTTTCCACAAGTACCTACTCTCTACTCACTACTCACAAGTACAGTTCCATGTACCTTGTACGAAAATGTGGAATATCCTTGTGTATTCCTAGCCGGTGTTCCAATCCACACACATTATTGGATCATGTGTTTGGTGTACACATATACGTACATATATATTTACATGGACACAGATTATTATAGGAATGGAAAGTGAACGAGAAAAAAATAAGAAAGAGAAAGGAAGAAAGTCGTTTTGGGCGTGCTTTTTCTCTCCTGCTTGCTTTTCTATTTGTATTACATTACCGTCAACTGTGGTACATGACGTAAATATAAGGGGAAAGTTTCCAACCAGTGGAATAAGTGGACAGAAATGGAAAAACGACATTTTTTACTTGTAACAGATGAAGACGAACGACTTTCCTCTTCCGCCTCTCTTCCGGCCTTCCTCAACTATCAGGGAGTCACAAAGGAACAAAAGAGAGCGACTCAAGTCACAGCCAATAGAGGAATTGACTTTAGCTTCTTTTTATAATTGTATGCAATGGCTAAAATTTTTTCTTTACTTGGACTTCATATTAATTCTGCCGCAAAAATGCGTAAAGGACATCGAACATTAGATGGTTATCGAATATTCTTGGTGATTATTGAGCATTAATTTTCGTCTCGTCGTAAAAGTGTTTTTGGGAGTCCTATAAAGTACATAATTGGTGTTAATCATAGCTTCTAAAGCAACTTCAGCATCATTTGATACATGTTTCTCTTCCATAATGCAGTATGCACGTTTCAAATCATGGTAGCCATTGTTTTTAAAAAAGTAAAGCCTTAGGACTGCCCGATTGTTTTGGCTAGGCAGTCTGGTTGTGATTTGAGTGAAATGAAATTGTTTTAAGTCTTGTTCTCAGATCAACAAACATTTGGATATCCGACGACACCGTCTCGGAGCTGATGGCCAGAATGAGCACATGGCAATTGCAACAATGGCAAGCCTCGGACTAACAAGGGGTCGATCCTAGGTGTGACCTGGTGATAGAATTTTGAGTACGTGAGCAGGACTGGCCTACCCAAGTGTTTAACTTTTACATACGTCTCCGACCTGCAGACGCAAAGATGGCGAAATTTCACCAGTGAAAGCCACGGACTGCTCAAAAAAGATTATTGATGAAAATTTTGAATTTTCGTGCCAATATTTTTTTCAATGCTTCAGGCTGAAAGAGCATTTGATACTGAACAATTTTCATGCCGGAAGTTTTTTTCTATCACCAACCGTTTGACCTGTGGCGGTAAACGAAATTTGATACAAACCAGTGAATGCGCAATGTCAATCCGCTATGCAAAATCGTAATTTTAACAACCGATGTCAAAAAATAAAAATCCAACGATGCTTGTGTAAAATTTTGTTGACCTCTACAGGTCAAACGGTTGGTGGAAAATTGTTCAGGATCAAATGCTCTTTCAGCCTAAAGCATTGAAAAAAATACTGACTCGAAAATTCAAAATTGTCATCGGTAAACGTTTTTGAGCAGTCCGTGGCCCGTGACGTTCACTAATGAAATTTCGCAATCTTTGCGTCTGCAGGTCGGAGACCCTTGTAAAAGTCAAAGTTAGAGGTTCTTCCCGCGACAGTCCGCTAATGAGCTGACCCCCAAGTATGGACAAACAAAGAATAAATTTCCATGACCGGCGCCCAACTTTTGCTGAAATGGAAATCCTGTTTATGTTGAATGGTGGTTCCTTTCTTTCGATATTATTGTAGAATCAAGAAATACCTTTTCTCTGTTACACTCGCATCAACGAGAGAATAATAATTTTTGAGCGGCGTTTAACTTGCTTCTTACTGGAAGAAACCTATTGAAGAAGACAAGAAAGTGAACGGAAATCTGACTTCTGCTCCAGTGTACTTGGGAAACACTGATTTCTTTATTGTCCTTTTCTGGACTGTTGTGTGTACACTGTAAACTGTTCATCTTCGTTACAGCGTAACATCGAGCAAAAAGAAATTAAAGTGGAAAGAAAATTCGGAAAAAATCCTGTAACTTGTCCCACGGTTTCCATGCATAACAGCAGTTTTATACATGCATGCAAATACGACGGTGGATGATGGAGCAGATAGAAAAAGTTTCATTTCTACCTTTCACATTCATTCTGGCTCCAGAAGTTGGAAGAGAGTAGTCATCGCCAGTGTTCTTTTTATGTAGACTTTGTAAAAGGGCAAAAGATGTTGCCTTTTTCCTCACGATTTTTATTCATTGCGGAATGCAAGTTAGGCGGACTGATTTCGATGTCGAGTCACTTTGGCTTTCTCCAAAGTGGAGCTTTCTCTATCTTCATCACCATTGCATTGTATTGTGACCCTCATTGATACTATTTTTGCTAACAGCAGAGAAAACGAGCAAAACAAAAGGAAATAAAGTCGGCACAGCATTAAGTCAGTTACACAATGGGAAAAAAAGTTCGAGTGTGAGGATAACCGTGAAGGCCGGATATTTTCACTTTTGCTCTCTTCCTTCCATTTGGCCCCTTTTTCCCCGTAAGATTATATGCTACATAAATACCTACTTCCAATGTACAATGCAACACTTTTCAATGTTTGGCAAAAGTCTATCCACTTCTCCTCATTTTAACCGTCCACTCTCTGCTATCTGACATTACACGCAGGCATAACATGCACCATGTATGTATCGTGTGCATTATTATTTTCTCGCTTTTGCTTGATATTGCAGAAGTGTAAAGGATGGGTCAAC
>JAQIVE010006834.1:0-11100 GCA_034698285.1 Sminthurinus bimaculatus | reverse complement strand
AGACAAATATCTCAAAGCGGCGTCGAATTCAACTCCTCGACATGATCTTAGCCATAATAGTTCACCATCATCAACGTCAAGGTTAAGTGATAAAGATAAAGATAGTCATGTTATTAGGAATTATAGTCATTTGTCCCCCACCGTAAGCCTGGCTATAAGGAAAAAAGAATATGAACTAAATAGAGATAGTGATGGAGGAAAATACAACTTTGTCATGTGGGCTCAAGGCTGGTTTCAAGTCATGGGCGAACTTAGAACCTCTGGAATCAAACTGAAAAAGGTCACCACCGCTTGCGCTCATCATCACAGTCGAAATAAGCCTTTGAGGAGGTATGAACTGTCCCCATTTGAAGTTCTTCTAAATGACATCCGGGGTCGACGGTATAATCTCAAAAAAGTGAAAAGTCATGGATCGGGATCTCCCCCAAGAACACGAGCCAAAGATGCCCACTCCATCATCTTGGAATTCATAAGATCGAGACCTACTCTCAAGAAAATGGAGGATCGAGTTTTGGGTCCTCCACCGAAAAAAAATCCAGCCCCTCGAGAAATTCTCATGGATGAAATCAGGATGAAACCTTCTTTGAAGCCCGTTAGTCCCAGGGCTCAGGGTCCATCGCCATCTTCACCATCATCCCCACCCACTTGCAGAAGTAGCAGCAGGAAAAACAACAGCTATAAAGAAGAAAATGAGAAGGAAAAAACTGGAAAACATGATGATGGCAACTGAAAAACAGGATAATGAATCATCATCGTTGGTAAATTGTCCAGCTGACAAGCAAATCAAGAGAATAAAGTCAAATAATGTCAAATAATAATGGCAAAATATAGAATGTGAAATAGTTTTTTGTCATACTTTATTTCCATTAAATATTGTAATGGTTTTTATGATTGCTATTATACTTTTACACCTTCGATACATTATTACCTAGTTTTTATCAAATAAATGCTACACAAGATGCGTTTTTACTGATTTTTATCAAATTGCCAGTAATATTTTGTTGCGTGTACTAATTAATTAACTATGGTGCAAAGACTGCCCAATTTTAAAATTCACGACCATAATATTGAATTTTTTTACTCCTTTTGTCAAAACTGATGAATGGTTAAATAATATTATTGTCATTTAGTTGCACGTAAATAGGTATGTATGAGCATGTATTTTGAATTGAAATCGCAAAGAAGTTTCTTGTGAGCAGTAGTCAGCAAAAGCTCGGGCGATAATTATTCTACAAATAAGACCCTGGAACTTGGAACATCGGGTTTTGACCGAAGTTACACGCACTAAAATCGTCAGCTAAATCTGCCTAAATGTAAATAAAAAGGTATGCATAATTTACTTTTTGCAGCTGAGCACTGAGCACAATAATAATGAGTACAAACATACAACTAAGATTTTTCTAAGGCCTAGAAATTCTAAGGAACTTGCCTGTTGAATGCATACGCGATAGACTGCTCATGAACGAGACAAATGTTGGAAAATGGGAGTTTGGAAGGAAATTGTGAATTTTTAATTATAGAACCCAGATAAAATTTTCAAGTTTACATTCGTGATATTTGTGGAGGTTTGTTTGTGAGTCAAAGTAAAGTAGAGATCGTCATTTTAATTAATAGATTAATAGACGATGTCACAATTCAAACTAAATATGTACTACACAAGTAAAACCTCTGGTGTTTGTATTTAAAGTTTGAAGTTATCCACAAAGTGACTTGTGAACTTGTAGATAAAAAAAGTGCTTTAAGTTTTCTGAGTATACTTAATACATTTAAGAATCATTATTTTTCATTTATAAATTTATAACTATAATATTATAGATAGTTAGATAAGGAAAAGGTTTAAACAATCATGCAAAAGCATGAGATAGTTGCCTGTGTAATCTTATTTAAGTAAGGAAGACCGAAGTAATTTAAATCTCACTTTATTTTTCATTTCTTGTACTTCTAAACTTCTAAATGCAATTCTAAAGTCTAATTGTCCTATATATATCACTCCTGTGCGCAATTTACAAATATACCCTGTAAATTAAATATATTTGCTCTACTTTTTGTACTTTGTACTTGTATTGTTGATACATAGGTTAAGTATGTATAATATGTGTGTGTATAATATTATGCGACTATGAACTAATGAAGATGTACCTTTGCGTTTATTTATTTGGTACCATTCAGGTGATTAAATTGTTACCCTCTCCCTGGTTCTACTTCGGTTTGTACTCTGTCAGTCATCCGCCAAACGAGTATCCAAGTCATCCAGGAAGAGGAGGAGGACCGTGATGGCCAGAGATTATAATAGTGAAACCGATGACGTTCTTCCTGACCAAGATGCGGCCAAAGAATTTTATGCAAAGTATGAGCCCAAAGAAGTACTCGGAAGAGGGGTAAGTTCCACGGTTAGACGATGCATAGAAAAGGAAACAGGAAGGGAGTATGCGGCCAAAATAATAGATCTGAGTAATGAAGACAACAATGCTCAAACTGTTCGAGAATCAACTTTGAGTGAAGTTAGCATTCTTCGAATGGTGGCAGGTCATCCATATATCAGTATGTGACAAATAACAAATAACTTAAATTAAAAATTAAACTATGAACAAGAACACGATATACACAGTGTAATGTGTTAGATAGTGTTCAAACTCATTTAGTCTCAATTTTTATACGATCAGTTACATGTATTATGTTTTCCCTTTGTTTTTTTTTGTCTTTATAGTTGAACTTCATGATGTGTTTGAATCGAATACTTTTATATTCCTCGTCTTTGAATTATGTCGAAATGGAGAACTTTTTGATTACTTGACGAATGTTGTAACTCTTTCTGAAAAGAAAACAAAGTATGCTAATTTTTATTGTTTTTAACTTATGATGTACAATCTAATCGAACAAATACACTATGATAGTAGGTTCTTTTAGAATGATATGATTCTTGATTATGTATGAAAAGAATAATACTTTCCTGTATTATTGATTAATGCAGATACATCATGAAGCAACTCTTTGAGGCCTTACAATTTGTACACAGCAAACAAATAGTGCATAGAGATCTGAAACCGGTATGAAGACTATATTCTTAACTTAATAACAATACACTGTAATGAAGCTGTTGTAGTAAATACATTATACAGCTGTGTACTATGGGTATAGCGGTTCCCGGTTCCCAGATTGTAACAAAAAACGATTTAATTGAAATAATCATAAGAATTAAGGAAAATAACATTGAATATTCTTGTGATAATGTATGATTACAGGAAAATATTTTACTGGATGATAACTTTAACGTTAAATTGACAGGTACACACTATACACACGTTTTATACATCATACGATACAATATGATATTTGTGCCACTTCTACTCATAAGACATCATGCAATGTATAAAATCGGGTCATTGCTAACCTGTTTAATACCTTTTATTTTTCTGTTTTAGATTTTGGCTTTGCGTAAGTTCCTCAAAACCAAAACATTACAATGCATCGTAAATTTTAAAAGTTTTACAATTTACCTGAACAAAATTCTAAAAGTTACACTTTTTGAACACTTTGCCTCTTTTTCGTTTTACAGTAAAGTTTTAAAACCCGATGAAAAACTGTTTGGTATGTCTATCAGTTATCATTTTATTTTTAATTTTCATTGCAACTTTTTTATCTACCTAAAAAATTTTAGTCTAATACCTAATAAATCTTACATCATCATGATTTAAATATAATACTGTTATTATTGTATCTTAAAACAAAAACTATCAACAAAAAATACTAGATTTATGTGGCACGCCCGGCTATTTAGCGCCGGAAATGTTACGTTGCAACATGTTTGAAACGGATGAAGGCTATGAGCAAACAGTGGACATGTAGGTGGATTGGATTTTAAAAGATCCTTTTTGAAATATTTAAATTTTTGATTTCAAGTCCTGTTTCCTTTTTGTTCTTTTCTGTCTGTTGTGCTCTGCATGGCTGCTATTGTGTCTCTGTTTCTCTTACCATCATAACTACTACTATTACCATGTTTGGAATGGTTCTGTACTGTCTGTCACTACTACTACTTCTACTACATACTTCAAAACAAAACCTTCTTCAGAGGTCTGTGGAACTCCGGGATATCTAGCACCTGATTTATTAAAAGCTGCCATGCATGAAGACGCCCCTGGATATGACCATGCTGTAGACGTGTTAGTTGAATTCGATTAATTTTGTTTTCTATTATGAATAACTTGATAGATTTGCCTAGAGAGAATTCTTTTTTAGCGTTATTAGAAATCACTATTATAAACTACTTAAAACTACTTTAATACTTTTTCAAAATCCTTTCTATTTATTACCGTTTCAAGATATTATCATACTTCCTTAAACGTATTCTACATAGATATGTATCCATTTTAAACATATTTTCATTGTTTTTTCAGGGCGTTCTTTATGTCTTTTTTATGTGGATTCTTTGCCTTTCTAGTTTTGTATGTCTTAAAAAAGTATTAGCCATTAGATTAGAAATGACTTATTCGTATAGGAGATACATAGTATAGTTTACTTGTCCTGTTTATTACTTTGTTTTTTCTATTCCTATTTAGTATGTAGAGCGAAACGTGATACATTCTAATATTATATTTTGTCACAATAAAATTTACAATTATTAGTCAATTGAGATAATAATTATTGAAGGGCTTAGAGTTACGAAATTCTCGTCGAAATACAATACGAGGTTTTCATATCTTTGAGCCCTTCTATTATAATTATGCAAATTTTGAACATTGTTACTCATATGTTCTGTGATTATTTTTGTATGAAGGTGGGCTTGCGGAGTGATTATGTATACATTGTAAGTAAAATATTAGCTAAAGATACAAGAAACGACAATTTTGTAACACGATATCACAGGCTTTGCAGCTAAACTGATATAATATGTAATATGTAAATTTCATCCCTTTAGACTCGTTGGTTGTCCTCCTTTCTGGCACCGAAAGCAAATGATCATGCTGAGAAACATAATGGAGGGAAAATACTCATTTAGTTCTCCAGAGTGGGAAAGCATCACAGGTTATTATTTGTTTATTTGCTAGTTTACAAAATTTACAAAATATTTCCTGTATACTACAGTTTGGGATTAAAATAACCTGCTAAAACTTTGTACTCTACAGAAGCGCCTAAAGATTTAATTAGGAAACTTTTAGTAGTGGATCCTGCAAAAAGACTCACTGTTAACCAAGCAATAAGGCATGAATTTTTCCAAATTACAGTGAGTTTACATTTTTTTCACTTCACTTTCGTACTGAACTTATCCAGAAGTCATCTAGTGCAATATTGAATATTATTTATTTATTTATTGTTTATTGTGATTATGCTGTATTGTGTCCCATGAATTTAAATCATTGTTTCATTTTCATAAACCAACAGCACTGGACAGCAAAGAAATTTGATGCCAGGAAAAACTTTCGGTTTGCGATTTTGTGCGTTCGATGTCTCATTCGAATTCGAAGACTGAAATTCACGCCTGAACCTCTATCGATTGCCGTTGCTTCTTTAGATCCTTACCGAATCAAATCGTTCCGAAAAGTAAGTCTAGGTGTTTTCGAGGATTTCTCATCAGTTATTTCATTCTTACCACTCAACTTGAATAGATCTTGCTACATTACACTATTATTGAAATAATATGTAATTATTATTACTTAAATCCGTATATTTTAAAAATATTTTTACAGGTTATTGACAATTGTGCATTTCGAGTTTATAGTCACTGGGTCAAGAAGGGTGATTGCCAAAATCGAGCCGCTCTTTTTGAAAACTCACCCAAATCCGAGATGATACAATTATTAAGCAGCAATAGTAGTACTAATATGGATTTATTATGATCCAAATAGTAATAACCTATAACATGACCTAAGCAAGCATGATATTTATATTATATGTACGGTATATATATTATTATTATGGGGTGATACGATTAACTTTAATAATGTCCTATCTATGTGCATAGATATTATACTATATTTAATTTGTATTTAACTGATTTTTAGGGTGGGAATATTTTTTATAGTTAAAATCTTTCCCACGGTATAATGAAAAATGAAAAACATTATTACATGCGTATATCGTTTCAATAACTGTAGGGGCGAAATGAGCGACAGAGTCAGGTATTTATTATTAGATATTAAAGTATTTTAAAGAAGTTTTGCGTGAAACTATACAACGAAACTATTGTATAATAATATAATCGATTGATAATTGATGACTACTGTGTAGTCCTATCGTGAATCGTGAACATCGTCATTATATTGTAAAATTATTACCAGCTAGCTTTACTTTTCAGTGATACACGTTTTATTTCATGTAGGAAGAATATTTGAGAAATTAGAAATCTAGTATACTACTCTTATTACATCAACCTTATCGTCACTAACATCATGTAAAATGAAAATCCTATTTATAATTTATAAATATTCTTTTCTTGGATTGAAGTCTTTTAAAATAGAGTTTATTATACAGTTGACAACTAAACGGCAAAAGTTGGAAAAAGGGCCAGAAACTCGGCCAGCAACAAAACAAAATCGTAAAAATTGCACAATGTTTAATGTTACATTTAGTGGCGATAAGGTTGTTTTGTAACTGGTAATAATTAGTACATACTAACAAAAGCAAATGCTACGAAGAAAAACTTTTTTAGTCATTTTCCTTCTACTTATGTTACATACCAGATAACTATATTATTAATTTTACTGCAGTGTAGTGTAGTTTAGTACACAGTATACTGGAAAAACAAAACTATGAACTAGTAAAACTATTATAGAAAAACTACATGGAAAAGTAATAAAAGTTTTGTTTAATTGTAGCATGAGTGTAGTATAATAATATTATCATAAATAAATTTGAACTTTTTATTCTCAAATAATAACAATAAATAATATTCATAAATCATTATTCTACTGTGTAATTTCTTTAGTTTTGCAAAACGGTTGAAATTACAATATCCTTCCTTTTAAGTTCCATCCAGGACTCCAATCATAAGACATGATTCATACTCCTTAGAATAAAACGCGATTATGATGACATCACTGCATTTACGACATCGTTGAACCTCCTAAAATCATAGTTGGCAATTAAAAGAATAATAATGACGAATCAAAATGAGTCACAATGTTTCAGCAACATATGTATTAGAACAGCAACTACATATTAGAATATCAATAAGGTTAGTTCATAATCATTTAGTTTGTGCGCATTTTTCTTACTTTGAACGTATTTCAGTACCGGGTAGATAAAATGGGTTCGACATTAAATCACAGAAGGCTGAGTGTAATTTTCGAAACATCTAGAATGATTTTAAACAATAATCAAAATGTTTGTTACAGTTTACAGTACAGTAAAACAAAATTAAATCACTTTCATTAGCCGATTGTCTTAAAATTCGATACAAAACTATTTTCCCTTATAAATAATGATGTTATTGATTATAATCATACAAGAAAATGAATTCTTACTGTTCTGATATCATTTTCTCTCATAAGGGGAGTACTATTTTCTTCAATAACAATTACGAACTTAATTTTTGTATTAGTCATATATCCATATCTAGAATACAAAGAAAAATATGTTAATAAGTAAATGTTTAAATAAACAGAATACAACTGTACAACATAACGGATGTAGAGTCTTAGGAGGAGAAGCTTATATTATATATTATATATTATACACTATACACATTTAAAAACATCATGTCAAATAGTTTACATGGGCTATGCAAAAGAACCATGAAAGAAAAGAGATTCTGAAATTGTATGGACAGATTTTATGGAAAATTCCTCACACTTTATAATCTTCCTGTGCCGTAAGGGCACTTAAATATAGCTCCCGAGTAACTTCAACGGACGCAGGATTGGAAACTCCAGGAAGTGTGCTTTTCCCTGAACTCTGAACTCGCTCTTCAATAATATCAAGGGCTGAACTAACTATGAAATGATACTGAAGCTCCTCCACCCCCGTTTGACGTGTTCGGAAAAACATTGGGCCATTCTACAGAATAAATACAGAACAGTACAATGTAATACATTTATAGTATTATCGAAGGCATTTATAACAATTGTACATGATTAGTGATGTCAATGATGGTTGATGATTAGTTCCGAATTTAATGACAAATAATAAGTTATACAATATAAAACGAAAAAGTAAACACATAAAATGATATTATATTGCTGTCGCTAACTTACGTCTTTCCCAATTATTGCTATACAAACCGCCATAACTTGCTACACACGTTTAACGACCTAGAACTGAATGCACTGTTATTGTCACTAATTACATTTCAAATATGTATGAAAATTCTAGAAAAATTGTTCAAAAAACGATGAATCCAAATCCGGACTTTTTCAAAATTTCAAGTTGAAATTTTCAGCCTGTCAAACCTAAACTTCAAAGTTTCCTACAAGGCTAGCAAGGAATTCCTATCCAAAGGAATTCACACGTCACACGCAAATCTCGCTGATTGATGAACTTTTGTATATGCTTTCTTTCATCAAACAATGAATGCTCCTTAATATTATGAAAATGCAAATGTGAGGAGTAAAAAAGATTAATTTACGACTCGTAGTAAAGCAAAAAGTACAGTTTGGTTCTTGAAACCAGTTTATTTGGCCTTATAACTTGGACTAAGACCAGCAGTTCCAGTCTGCCCTTTGTTGGTTGGCCCCCCACTAATAATTTGCTGAGATCTCTTGGGATGGAGATTCTCAACCGGAGACCCGGGCTTCTCCACTACCTTCTTCCCGTATCGAAATAGGCATCCTCCCTTCAGTCTCATAAAAATCATCCGGAGTGGAGCAACTCTCAATCTTTTGAGAGCTGCCTTCCGCTTCTTCTCACTGATCACCTCCTCATTGTCCAGATCATTACCACCTTCCTTCTTTCGAACCTCCTCCACGGCCCTCTCAAAATCTGCAAGATCTCCGTCATCCTCTTCATCAGAGTCAGGATCGGCATTTGGATTGCGTCGCAAAGTTTCCTGGATCTATAATAAAGGTATAATGTATAATATATTATGGTACAGAATACAGAATTCCAAGAGAGAACGGAGAAAGCATTTTTTTCGTTCTAAAAAATACAATTTAACACATCATGAAGGATATGAAGGATATTGGGAAATTATTTCTCCAAGAATTTCTTACATATCTGACAAGTAGTAGTCCTTTTGGTTGCATCCCGGGTAAAGTAGTTTCTCCAAAAAAGATCCAAGCTATGGCCGCGGCCATCTTCTCTTCGGGCAGCAAAGGGTCAACCGTGGAAATGGCATTGTATATTTGAGGCATGGATACGTCCGTTTCTCCTGCGGGGTCATTCTCCCGCTCCGCCGACTGAAGGGACACTCCGAGCTCGGACAGAAGTACGTTCAGGATTTCATAAACGTACTCGAGTCGATCCTGTTCAAACTGGCGGATGAGTTGCTCGATAAAATCTCCCGTCAACCCCTCGTCCGTCATCACGAAGAAGGTCACGTACTTCATTTGGTACCAGTCGGCCACGGCACCTTTTTTCAAAAATTCAATGGTACAATTTCAAAAAAATAATTCAATTATTAGTCAAGTTTAGTCAAAGGTCAAAATTTGGTACCAGTTTGTTTGGCAGCGGCCTTGGTCAGCAGCTGAATCTCCTCCTCAGTCTTTTGTGGGAAAGCTTCAGCCATGGCCGCCGGGAACTCGCCGGCGGGGATTGAGCCGACTGGATGATTTCCCAAGGTAGATTTTTCCAGGAGAACGTTTCGTACCCGAGCAATGTCACTCCGGAGCACGTGAATTAGGCACTCGTCAACTCGACCCTCCAAAATCCCGAGGAACGTAGACAGTTGGTTCTCAATGGGAAAGCGGCGACAAGCATCGAGTAGATTGTACAGCCACTCGTCCCGCAGCTCGGGCCACGGGAACCTTTCGCTAAAGTAGGCGAGAAAGTAATCGGGGAAGGAGGCCAAACTGGGAATTTGCGTGTCATCATCCTTCGCTCCATAGTCGTCCAAATCCTGCTTTTCCCTCAACTTTCTTATCGTTTCCACCTGCTCGATGCGGAACTGCGTAATGTCGTGGACGATCGTGGCGGCTTCCCGCCGAGTGAAATGCCGGTTTCGAATGGGACCCCGACTTTCGTCGTACACAAGGAAACTGGGCCTGCTACGGTCTTGGGTGTCCCCAGATCCAGGGACAGAGCTGGGATCTTTGGGAATTTCTAGGAATTCTGGGGGACCACCAACTTTTTTTCCCGTTAGAACCTCCACAACTTGGTCGACAATTTCCTTGGAACTCTTTCCCTGATAAATCTCCTGCCAGCGACTCAGTCCACCCTCCACGAACTCGGCAATTTTACTCCAACTTGGACGTGGTGTGGACTTGAACTTTAGGTCGGCCACTAGGTCAAGGAGGTCATCACGGTCCGCAATTAAACTGTCCGTTTGGTCCTTGAGCCCTTGTACTTCCGAAGAAAGGGTGTCAAAATCGTCTTTACAGGCCTTGTGCTTCTTTTCCGCCTCCTTCATGACCACTTCTAAGGCCTCAAAGTCCTTTTTTGGAATTACGTCCGAATAATCCGCCTCCAACACCGTCACTCTGTTTTTAAATTAGATTTTAATTAATTAAAAACTAATTTTTTTTTATTAATTAATAATAAGTTAAAAAAAGATACTCACTTATTAATAAAACTAAATAAGTTTATAATTAAATATTATAATTAAAAAAGCTTATTAATATTGTTAGGATTTAATCAGACGGTGATTTTAAGTAAATATAACTATTTTTTATAATTTAATTAATTTATGAAAAGTTTTATTCTATAAATATAATTATGTTTTATATTTAATTTAATTATTAAAAAGTTTAATTTGGCAAATATTTCCTTTTATTAGTAATTAATATAATAAATAAATTAATTTTGTAAAATTAGATTAGATTTTACAGAAATTATAATTTTAATTTAGATTTTAATAGTGATATTTTTATGCTAGGCACATTAACTAATTATTTTATATCCTATTATTTTTTTTTATTTTTTCCTACTCTTTTTAATTTTAATATAGATTTCCAGCTTATAGTTTATTTGTTTTATACTATTATATTTTAATTTTTACTATTAAGAAAAAAT
>JAQIVE010006833.1:0-11101 GCA_034698285.1 Sminthurinus bimaculatus | reverse complement strand
ATCGTTGCTGGTCAAATTTGGATTCATTTTCATGTGACAAAATAATTAGTTGCTAAAAGCTGCAACTATATATACTCCGCAAATTTTTAGATCATACTTTTATTAGTCAAAATTATTAAAAAATGCATTTTATCTGCAAGTTTGGTCAAGGTCACAGTTTTTTTTAGTTTAGTTGTAAAAAAATCTTGTTTAAATCATGCAAAATACTTGAAGTAGTTTTCATGAGGGTTAATTTTGGGATTTTTATAGGACATTATAAAAAAATGTAGAGTTCATGCAAGAAAAGCACCTTGTGAACGCGGAGTGTAAAATTTCAGGGAGGTAAAATTCTCAAAATGGAATGTTGCGCAACTATCTCTCGATAGCTACGACCAACAATACGAGAAAATATACAGACATAGTTGCGTTTAAACTATACAGTATGTAGTATGTATACAGTTTCACGGAGGTTATGCAGTGGACTGGGTGATTAATAATTAGAGGGGGAGCGAAGGAGATGAATGTGAATTGGGAGGCTCGCAATGTGACTTATGCTCTTCCATCACTATTTTCTGCGGTGTAAAACAAGGGATAGAAGAAGAAGCAAAGGGCAAAACGTGCATATCCCTGGAACTGAATGAATTCGGGAAATGTCGACAACTTCTTTTCATTCATCTCCTTGGAATGGGACTGAAGACCAGCTCTAAGCTAAATGCAGTTATACACAAAATACAACCCGTCTATGTAACTATACTATTTCTCGTATAACAATTCTGCATGTAAATAATGCGTCCGTGAAAGTTATCAGGTCCAAATAATGAGCGCCTTTAGTTATGACACAGGACATTGTATCGAAAATTTTGGGATATTTACTTTAAGGAGACCCGAAGTATGCGTATGCATATGTACGTTTGTATAGTAGGTATATTCACACACATACATATCCATGCGGTAGGCTCCACCGAGAAAATTCACACTTATCAATGTTATCCTTAATTAAGTTTATACTAAATTGACTCTTTCCAGCTCAAGCCCTTCATTTTTTGTCGACGTTCTCTGTTTTTTCTTTGCCCGTTTTCCGCTTTTTCCTGGACGATGATGGGCCTCGAGGAGAGACAAGAAAGAGAGAGAGAGAGAGAGAGAGAAGAAAGTTAGTAGAAAAAATGCCATATTTATACAAGAGCCCACGCCAAGGAAAAAGACAGCGACAAAGAGCAAAGTCCAAGACAATAGAGTGCAAAGAGGAAGGGGAAAGAGAGCTTGAGAGAAAAGACTTGAGTCGCCCGAAAAAAGTCGAGGAAGAAAGAGCAAGTCAAGTCAAGAAGAAAGTTTTCTGGTTTCTGGTTTCGAGTTTCTTTTTCTTTTTCTTGGTTGACTTTGGAGGGAGAGAGCCGAGTAGTCATCGTCGTCGTCGTCGTCGTGTTCGTACATGTTAGTGCTCTTGTTGGTTTGAGTCCTGTGGGTGATATTCCACATTGTCGATTATTCTTTCTCCGCTTTTGCTGTCCCTCCTTTTACTAGTCCCATTTTCTTCTATTTTCTGTCCCTGCCGTATGCATTGTACATGTATCGCATTTTGTATTTTTGTAAGGAGTTCCTTGACCAACATTTATCCTCCGACTCCAGTCTCAAGTTTCGTCCACATGGAAATAGTGCAAGGACGTTGACACAGAACAAAGAGCACGAAAAGCTCTAGAAAATATCTGTATCTTTTATTCTCCTTGCAAAGGTGGAATCGAATTTGAAATTTGATGTATGTGTAGATTCATATGTATTATGTATGTATCTATTTATGCTTTTTCTGCTACTTGCTGCAACTTGAGAGTTTCCTCCCAATACCAAAACAAAGTTTGACACACATTTTTCTTACTAAAAACGTTTCCCAGTTAGACTATTTTAGCCATGTGCACATTTCCTTGTGAAGAACAAAGTTGGAAAAACAAATAGATGTGTGTTGTGTATATTTGTGCTTTTTTGGTATACGCGTCATTTCATTTGCGTCTGAGGCACTGCTTCAAAATTTTAATATTCAAAATTTAAAATTAATTTGAACCTACTGTAGGAATGAGGGAAACATTAAAACATGGCTGGTTTTGCCAACAGCAAAATAAACAAGATTCTTTGATCTTTTCGTACTACTTTGTTGTATATTAATTTTGCATTTAATTTTAACCCTTTGTTCCCTATATAACCTGTCACACTATGTCAAACTATGATTTGATCTTGTTTAGAGAACAAAGCTCCTACAGTTGTTTTTGCGTTAAAATCTGTCTGTCTATTTCAAGTCGCTTGTTTCATTGTCCCTGTCGGCTTTCTACCAAACATGCATAGTATATTTTCATGGGCCATTCAACGGAGATTTTTTATGGAATGTTCAAATAAAGGCTTTCTGTATTGTTTTTGTATAATACAAGTTATTAATATCTGTAATTTGAAGAATGTACCGGAACTTATCTGATTTTATTAATAAGATGGATTCTTGACACTTTTCGAAGATTGCGTAATATTTACATAGCAGATGGCTTGTATCCTTTAGTTACGATTTCTCTGTCATATTTCTTGACGTTTTCTTCCTCATACATGCTTAAAACCGATTTTCTACTGTAACTATAAAACTCGGCTCAGACTGTACCCTGTACCCCCTGACAATTATTTTAAGCGCAAAACGAGTTCAAATCCCATAATATAATGTACTTTGTCCTAATTTGATGACCGAATTGATGGAGGAGACAAAAGAGCAAAAGAGCAGTTCCAAAAAATGGACGTCATATTTTCACAGGATTTTTTGTCTCTATATCTACTTCTTCTTTTTGGGTTTCTCCAACTTATTTGCTCCATGGGTCTCTTTACTGCGCATCTTGCGTTTGCAAATCCTCGTTTTCTCCTTGTGTTTGCTCCCCTTGTTCCCCTTCTTTTTCTTTTTCTCCGTGTGCCTTTCCTTCCTTCCTCCGTCGTGGATTGGGATTTGGCGAGTGTGCAGAATTTTGATTTAAATGATGGTGATGACTCCTCCACGCGTTGGGATGGAATAGATAGATGTTATACATACACATGGAATTCCATTCTCTTTCTCTTGCTTTTGCAAAACTGGCATCGGGACCACCGTTACACTGCAATGCACTACAAACTATGTATTATACTATAGTTTCTAGACTGGAGCAGAAATGTGTGTGTATTTCATAATAAAGTGAAGTTTCACGGACAGACAGAGAAGGAGCAAAAGAACGAGAGGAAGAGGACAGAGGCAAAATAAGAAGAAATGGCGGAAATGGCAGCAAAAGCACCGTGGAGAAAGTCTTGGGGACTAAAACAATAAATTCCTATAAAGTAGAAATTGAAATGACTAGGTGGAAATTGAAAGGGTTTGTCTCTTTCTTTCCACTTTTAACTTCTCTCCTTGGCCTTTGCTTCTTCTGCTTCTGTTTCTTCCTTTTGTTTTTCAGGATAAAATAAAGAATATGACTTGAGCTTCTTGGCTTGTCTTGAACTATTGTATACTGTGGTCTAGAATCTAGTCTAACTTGACTTGACTCCCTCCGGTTTTTTCCTTCCTTTTTTTCTCCCTGTACCGTCAGCATACGTAATAAGTATGTTAGACACACACACACACCAAAACTAAACGCACAAGCATTTCACCGCCTTTTCTATTTCTGCCCCCGTTTTTAGGCACAGCTCCCCATTTTGTCTCTGGCCTTTGAATTTTTTCCCGTGGTGAAATGTGTGTTTGATGCAATGAGCTGACTTGACTTGACTTTATAATACAATACAATACAAGACAATACAATAAAATGAAATACTATTCAGTAGAATTGAGTCCACATTGAGAAATTTTCATTACATCTTGTCGTCATCATCATTGGTCCACTTTACAATTGTACACACATTTCATAGCGGGACAATAAAGGAAAATCGCTTGATTTGTTACTGCCTAATGTACAGCGTATATCTACCGTATACTTTCTCTTTGAACGTTGGAGAAAGAGATGTTCCAGTCTTATGGAGGCCCTTTAATTTTGATACATTGTCTTTCTCTTTCGCTTTGCCTTTGTTCCATTTCTTTTGGTGGGCAGTATTATTCAGCTTGGAATCTAGGTTTTTTCTTCCTGTGAGTGTAGGGGTTGGTTTGGTTTGGTTTGGAGACGGGGAGGAAGTGATGCGGTAGGATATCGAATTGGCCGGTGGATTCAATTTAGAAGCAGAAAGAACCACATATGTACACACAGGCAGATGATGAGTGGACAAGGTTCGAGTTTAAAACATAAAATACATCTGTGGACACGATAGGTTGCCGGGAGCGGACTTGATCCTCATGTTCCACATTTATTTAGTGACGGATCTCTGTATATAAAGATACTCCACTCACATGCACATACATATCAATGAATGAATGTATGGACTATGGACACTCCCGCTTCCGACTTGATCGAGAAGATGGAGACCAACTCATATTACATCCGCTCTCCAGACCAATATCAATACCAAAAGACTAAGACAAAGAGCGAGAGCAAGAAAGATTGGAATACTTCCTGGACAATCCACCGCAAATACCACCATACGTTTATAGTTACAGTGTATCGGATGTGTATTATTGGAGACTTGAGGATACGTACGCTGAGTTAGGTGGAGAGCCTTCATTTTGCTTTCACTGTTCTTCCTTTTCCTGTCTTGCCTTGTCCACCACCACGACCAACGCCGTTGCCGCCTTGCTTTTTCTTACCCAACATACTTTTTACAAAATGATGTGAAGCGTGGACTTTTCACTACTTCGTCTTCTTCTTCTTCCTCTCGTTAGTCTGGTCAACTCTTCCTGTCTGTCTGCCTGCCTGTCCGTCCATCTGTCCGTCTGTCCTCGAGGCGTCGTCCTAACTTTCACTTTCTACTCCAACTTATTGAAGAGAAAGCTGATGGATCAAATTCAATATAGTGGAGTGTATCTATAGCAACGAGACACGTCAAGTATCGCACTTACGTTTTACCACAACGAGGGACGGTGAGCTCTCGCAATCTTCATGGTCCAACTGCTCCAACCTCTTGTTCATTATTTTATTCCCGTACCACACAAGTATGGCAAAAATCCTGCAGTAATACCAAAGTGTGATTTATGTAATGAAAATAAAAGTTTACTATTAAAGACGTAACAAGATCGTTCCTCGTTCAACTTGTGAATTTTTGCTTCACACGTTTTTTGACTTTATAATAAACAGCTGTACAAAATGTAAGTAAATTTTTTAATGGCTTATTTCTTCATACATTTTTGGTCTAAACTGTGGGAAGCTTAGGATGGTCTTTGGTGAGTTTGTATCTAGTTAAAGTAAATGAGAAGAGGACGGCAGGAATTAAAAGAAATCCGTCCGTTTTGTATATGTATTTCCTTTGTTTGTTGGTTAAGGAAAATGGCAAAGTAATGGAAGCGAGGAGGACAAGGAATGATAAAGACGAGGACAAGACGAGTCATGCTTTTCTCTTGTTAGAACTTGAGGATATTTGTATTTGTTTGTGAACCTTGTTTTTTGTCGTGCAAGTTCTATGTATATTGTATAGTATACTCAAATTGAAGTGAGCTGTTCAACTCGCCATTCTTTTTGTTGTTGTCTGAGTATCTACAAGTTTACATTGTACCGTAAACATGTGCATATTTCGTGGAGCAGAGACAGTTTGTTCGAATTGTGTTAGCCACAAAGACGACTCAGAGTCGTCAGTTAAGACGGGAATAGTTTCGGTTGTCTTGTCTTGTCTCGTACTGCGCTTTTCTGTGTTGAGTCAGTGGGGAGGGGAAGAGCCAAAGAGGCAACTTCCGTTTCTTTCCTTCCCAACTAAATTTTTTCCTTGTCCGCTCCGCTTCTCTCCAGTGTACGATGGTAGTTGTGTACAGAAGAAGAAAACAAGTCGAATTTGCTATGTGTGTACTACATACACACATTTTGTATGTATAGTTGCCCTTTCTAAATTGTCACTCTTATTGTAAGGACGAGTTTTGGAGGTTTTTTCCTTTTTTTCCCTTATTTTGCTCTCTTGATGATCGAAGTTTTGTGCTAAGAATACGTTTTTTTTCTTTTGTGGTCGTTGCCTCAATTTCTCATTTTAGTTATTTCTCCATTTAGTGGTTCATTAGCTTAGCTCCTCGGCTTTCCCAGCAAGCTCTAGCCACGATTTCAACTCGTGTCGTCCTGAGAACCAAACTAAACGTCTAAATCCAATTTGACCAGAACCAAAACTTTTTTCTACTTCCTAATTCCAGGATATTACTGATAGCGTAATTTGGTAAATTTTCTGAAAATCAGGCAGGCAGCTTTTTAATAAGATGAATTGCTTGTCGATACTGAGTTACAAATGTATTTAAATTTAAAGCGTCTTTTAAGCAAACATGTATGAATAAAATCTGTAACTGCAAAAATCTGCAGAAAATTGCAAAATGATGGGATTCTATCTTTGGTTTTCCCTTCACTGTGATAAAGTTTACACAAGTTATAAAAAAATAGAAATATTCTGTGTGTACTGATTTTGAAATGCATAATAGGAAACCTACAGCCTACAAAATGTTTGAATTTTCAATCACACTTGAGATTTTACGCGTTTCAGGGAGAGAAAAGTCAAAAGAGAAAACGAAAGAAACAAAAGAAGACTCATTAGCGCAAATTACGAGGAGTAGCATCAGAAGAAAGTATAAAATAGGTTTTATCCTGACATTTAACTAAAGCTTACACAACACCACCAAAACTCTATTCCATGAAACTGTGCGGAATACTCGTACAGAACTCATCACAGCTTCTAAGAGCATTCGTAAATGATAAAAAGGACCTAAGCAAGAAATTGGGTTAAAGATACTATTTGGCTTCAAATTTGGCTCCTTGTACAAAATAGGGGCACTGGTTGAGGGTTTTAAAAACATTTCCAGGATTACGCATGTTACTACAACAATATTTTATCGTAGAGTTTCCAATTGTATCCCAATGAAGCCCAAAATACTTTGCAAAAGCCTAAAATTAAGGAAAGCACGAGTGAAATTGCGAAATACGGAGAAATGTTTCCAATTGAAATATTTTGTAAAGTAAAAGAATTATAAGAATTGAAGGACACAAACACACATAAAAATACAGTCTGAGGATGAATATAGACATTTGGATTGAGCTCGAGGATGAAGAATGAAGACTACATACTTGGTTTGGCAATTTTAAAAGGAAAGGACGCGTTCACAGTGTAAATGTTTGGAAAAGAGTGGATGGTGGAAGAATAGCGGGTTGATTGTCTGGCCGACAGACTCGGAAAAACTGTATACATACATCTACTTCTCCACATCTATATACATACACGTACACAATCTCCATGTACAATGTACAGTACATACATACATACATGTATCGAGAAAATCCTGTACACGGAGAATAAACACACGAAAAAGAATCATTAGACACTCGCGCCCGTCCCCTTGCACAATTTCTCAATTTCCTGCACGTACTAACACTCTGTGCAGTGTAAACGTTGCCCATGCATTGTGCCCTCCTCACTCCATTCTATTCTATTCTATTCTAGTTCATTCTACTGCCAGTCTATTGTACCAAAGTGGCTGCTCATTTCATGTTCATGTTCAGTGTTCACTGTTCACGCTTACAGCCTCGACGGCTATCCAACTCTTTGACTGACTGGCTCTGACTTTTGACTCTGACTCCGACTTCACATCAGCCAGTCCAAGTCATTGAACATTGATCATTGGACCTAATGGAGATGTAAAGGGATGTAAACGGTTGACGAGTGGGACGCGACCGCGTCCAAATCCAAATCCAAACTCAAACTCAAACCCGAGTCCATGAAAAAGCTAAAAAGATCAAGATCAAGACAAAACGAAAGAAAATGAACTGAAGCTGAGTTTGTTGAGCGGAGCTGTCTGACTCTGAAAAAAGGGGAAAAGGGAGCTCGAATCGGACCCTTTATTTCCAGACGTACAGAAAATACACTTACAGACTTTGAGTCAGACATCCGCACCCCAATTCAACAAAGTTCAACAGAAGAACGGGAAATTCTTCTTCATTTTCTTCCTTCTCCGCTGCTGCTCCAACATTTAACAGTTTCCATTCACCCAAAGTTTAGACTCAAAATGAAATCTATTCTTTATTCTTTTCTCGTCCTCCAACTCGCTCACTCACTCACTCACTCGCTCCTGTTTAAAATTTCAACGTTGAATACCCTCCCAGTTTGGCTCGAAAACTGGCTTCAATGTCAATGCCAAAGCTGGAGCTAACGTACAACAAAAACG
This sequence comes from Sminthurinus bimaculatus, assembly GCA_034698285.1. Lineage (NCBI taxonomy): Eukaryota > Metazoa > Arthropoda > Collembola > Symphypleona > Katiannidae > Sminthurinus > Sminthurinus bimaculatus. The sequence continues at coordinate 2,871 of JAQIVE010006833.1, read as the reverse complement.
ATAGCATATTTTACGTATACAGGCGTTCGAACATGCGGAGAACAGTATCATAAATGTGCATATCTATGTATACTTGGATTTTATGTCTGTATGGAAGTTATGGGGTGCATCATGCAAAAGTGTAGTATAATTGTGTGATGTGTCATGCTACGTGACGTTTCCTCCGTTTCCGCTCAAGGTTAATTAAAATAAATGTAAATCTCACATGCATCTTCCCCTATATGTAGCTCCTTTTTGTTTTCCCCCAAAATACTCTCCCTATATGTATAATGTATACATTATACATATAATACTTCTCGGGGTCTCGGGGGACGGGCCAAAGAAAAACAACAAGGCAACTTTAAACCAAACAATGCGGAATCAATTAGGCAGACGAGTGAAGGGAAGGGAACGAAAGGAAAACGAAACACGACCAATGGAAACAAACGTAAGGTGAATGAATATCCATGACAAACCCTGGGCATATTATAGGCATAAACTTTATTTATAAGCGTAGCTAAATAAAGTGCGTATAATGTGCGTGCATGCATTTATTTACATATGTGCTGCACTTAATTTGATTTTATTTAATTATACTCTCACTCTGCACTTTATCATGACAAAGCGTTCTTTTAATTCCCTCCTAATTAAGTCATTTTCTTTCATTCACAATATCATTTCAAAACAGTTTCAAACTCAGTCAGTTCCTATAGGCAAAGGAAAATGTGAAACTTTTTCTATGATCTTTTCTTATTGACATTGAAACATACAATTTTGTTTTTTCTGCACTTTCCAACTTTTAATCCATTTTACACATTAAAATTATTAAAGAAAGCACTTAAAAACCATTTGTAACAGGATGCACAAATTTTTAACGTATCAAGCTTGTCTTTGTTTCTTTGCTGCATTTTTGCTCTTGTCTGGATACATTAAAATCCTGCGTTTAATTTGGGGATGAATAGCCGGCCATTGAGTTAAAGCTGCTTCTGCTGTATAGTATAGCTTGTCCTCAATTCAATCCAAAAGGAGCTCGGAGAAATCCAGGAATTTCTACAGGGGAAACCCACGCTGGATAAACTCCAGACAAAAAAGAAAAGAGGGTAGAATGTGAAATACAATAAAGGGTAGAGAGAAGCCGGAGAATTGCAGAGTTAGCTAAAAAAAGTTGAGGTAAACTTTTGATCCGGTTCAGTTGCATCTCGATCCCAATCTTTAACTTAAGACTTGAGTTGAGTTGAGTTGAGCTGAGCTGAGCTGAGAGAAAGGAGAAGTCGGGATGAAACTTGATAGTGACGTTGCCTGCATTCCAAGTCCAAGTCCAAGTCGAAATCGAACAGCAAGAGTCCCAGCTCTAAGGATACGGAGCGCACACTGTAAACCGTTTAGCTCCCTTTATTGACGCTGAACGTTGAACATTGAGCACACGCTGACGCTTTGCTAACTTGTATAAATTTTACACTTTTTACATTACATTTTCCATGATATAGTATAATGTGGGGAATATATATGTATGTACCGTATATTAAATATTGAGGGACTTATTATAAGTACTTATAGGGACATATTTTCCCTGTCTACCCTTCATGTACTTTATACCAATCGATGGACTCCGGTGTGAGTGAGCTGCATCACAGGATTCTAGTTTAACCCTTTTCTTTATACTTTTCATTTTATTTGCAGGTCTCGTCTCTTTCTGTGTATAGACTCTTCTGATATAAATGCTCATGGTGTGTAGTGTGTACGTAGTTAGTTTAGGGGGGAACTTTGGGGGTAAACTTAAAATTTTATGAGACACGTAAACATAAGGACAAAGATTGAAAGGATCGAGGACACATAAATATGTGTGAAGGAGTCACTCACTTTCACTAACTTACTTACTCACACGTGAAAAACTTGGACCAAAAATCGGTAGTATGCTGTATGCTGTAAGAAACTTTGAGTTGAGTTGAGTCATGGCTGATAAAATCCCGAAAAATTATTGCACTCTTCCCATACAGTTACGCACATATGCATGTAGTCATCAGTTGATGTCAAAATCATGTCATCATTTAAACATTGAGAAACCATTGCGGCAAATTCTGTAGGAATGTTTTTACCTCTGTATTTTTTATTAATGGGTTTATTGCCCATAATAATTAGCGTAATGGCGGTATAATGACAATGAACAGATGGTGATGGCGGTGTTAAGAGTGCGATGGAGAAATTTAGACGCAAATTTAACGAGTCAATTCAACGTGCCAAGAGCCAAGACGAGGAATTATCTTGGAATTATCTATTAATAAATGGCGATTGGAGAAATAATAGAATTATTTTTGGACGCCATTCAATTCCGCGTATGTTTATATTCTACGTTATATTAGTTAGGCACAAAGATATACTCTGTTTTATTCAGTTGTATGCATAACGTGTTGGAAGGATACGGAAGACAAAGAAGGAGAAGAAGAAGACAATAAGTGTGCATTAAATTTGAAAAGAACTTTTTAAGACCGATCTTCGGGGCAGTAAAATATGCATAGACGTTCTATACACATACATATTATGTATATTGTAAAATACTTCCAGTACGCCGTTATGAATTGAAAACAGGAAAGAAGAAGCAAAATGAAGCAGAATATTTAAATTCAACGTGCCACAAAATTTTTTACATTTAAAGTACAATATTAGTTTAACTTTCATACGACAGAGTAAAAATGGGAATTAAACAGAGCAAATCAAGTCTCAAGCAAGAAAGAGTCAAAAGTTTAAAGCATCAAGGGTGAGCTCGAGCACACAGCAATGAAACATAATCATAATAACTGGAAAGCCTTAGATTTAGATTAATATAAAAGATACCAAATGGGTCAAAATGCCCGTTTTTTATTTTTAAATGTGTTTTTTTTCTAATTTAACATA
>JAQIVE010006832.1:0-11101 GCA_034698285.1 Sminthurinus bimaculatus | reverse complement strand
ACGCGAGTTATTTCCTATGAAAGGTAAATGTGAAATGTTAATACAAAAACATAAACATAAAGCAAATTTTATTTATGTAAATATTATGTCGTGTTTCCTGCAGTCAATCCTGGTTTCTGTCGTACTGCAGTCCAGTCGTCACCATCTCCAAAAATCCAAAAGGACCAAAAGTACCTACAACGAAGATGAAAGCTTTTTTATGAGAAAATTTCCCCTGTATCAACTTTTTTGTCGGCCTAACGTGGTGACTATTGATCTGAAGCCTGAAGCAATGTAAGGAATGCCTCGATTCTCGATTTATTACTCGATTAAAGTTTTATCCAAAGCCAAAAACGACAAAAAACAGATTGTATTATATTGATTTAGTAAAAACTTATTGTACAACTTTTTTACTTGTGTATCGGAGTTGGGCACATGGAAATGGAAGCATAAAAATCAAGGTTCTTCGACTATTACAGTAATAGTCGAAGAACCTTGCATAAAAATAGAAATATTTAGAACATGCTGATGCACCTATATTTCAATGTGTACCTATTACATACTTATCAACACGGCAGTTAAAACAGTTGTTTGTGTTTGAAAAGTCAATTTTGTCTAAAGGTCCAAGGGTCTCTTTCTGGCTGTTCTTTGGGGCTCTGAACGGGTCTGAACTGACGGCAAATGACAACTGAACAAAAAATGCTAAAAAAGAAGGAACAAACTTCTTGTACATGTAGATACAAAATGAAAGGATAATAATAATTACTCAATCATCTAAATCATCAAACCGTATCTAAGTGTATCAAAGTAATCTAAAAATTTCAGGAAATCAATCCGCGCCTATCAATAAAATAGACCGAAAATTGGTCGCCTTCGTTGAAGATAATAGGAAGTATGAGAGAAAAATCAATAGTTGTACCATTAAGATAACTACGTTGAATGTATATGCATACGTATATATTTTTACCTACACGCGCCTAGCTTTTTCTTTGATCTTTCCAATTATTTTTTAAGAAAAGTCGCTCCAATTAACTTTACACGCCTGAATCCAAACATGACAGTGTAATAAATAATAATGATGAATAAAAGGTTGTTTGTACAAAAATAATACTTGTCTCGGCCCTTCGGTACTGACTTGTGAGTTTGACTGTGCTTTGAACAATATTTTTGCACTTTTTTCACGCACTTTTCTAAACATGTAAGAAAAAAAACGAGAGCAAAGGTGTCTCATGTCATGTGTAACTACACACAAAAAGTTTTTGCTTTCATGTTTTGAACGCCGGGTACAATAATTTAAGGTTGTGTGATCCGGGATAATGAGTACACATTATTTGAGGAAGTACCACTTCCAAGTATGTATAGTACATACACTAAAAAACACGCTTTTGTTTACTGAATATAATGAAGGGTTGTGCAAACCGATACACAATTATTGGGTAAATAGGAATGAAAACGGTATTTGAATCAACACAGTTTCGCCGACTTGTGTGTATACTGTACTGTGAGCCTGCTTACAATATTTTTCTTCCGTCTATCTGACTAAGTTTTGTCCTACTGAATTATTCAAATGTACTGGAGAATGGTCCAAAACACAAAATAGTATTTTTTCCTGTATATTGAATACCTACATAAGCATGTATACTATAGCAGAGTTTGAAAGGTATGATACAGGTACAGGATCGTGATCGTGAGTGAATGAGACAAAAGAAGTAAGGACAAAAATATAAAAAAATAGTGACTGTGCAGAAGCAAATACTGGTACTGGAAACTCGGCTAGGTATGCATCAATGAAAAAAATTTAATTTCCAAACGACATAGTAAAAAGAATTGATGCTAGACATAATAGTTATGAGTCTGGCAAAATTATGATTCAGATGGATATGGATACACTTAAATAATATACATACATCCATATGAGAGTGAGTCGGTCTGCTCCTGTTTGCTTTCAGTGCATGTGCAATATAATAGCACACATATGTATATATTTTTTGCTTTACTCTTTATATTTTACTTTTAGGGGAACGAATTTAAAACTATAGCATGAGCTAGCAAATATTAGCAAATGCAAAATAAGCATCCACATACGAACCTAATAAGATACAAGATACAACTGCAAAGTTGAAGGTTAGGCATATGTATGTATGTACACACAAAAAAAAGTTGAAACTTGTCCAGCTTTATAGCTAAAATATATATAAGCGAAAGCTTTATTTCATAATATTCATGCATTTATGTTGAAGTTTTCTATCCGATCCAATCCAATAATATTAAAGATGGAGCATTTTGAATAAGTTATCAAGTTTCTGTCCGATGGAATAAAAGTTTGTACTGAATTTATGTACATTTTCTATATCAAAAAAATGTTTGCCCAAAGCTTGTTTATTTCTTCCCGGAATGCGTCAAGAATTTAACATCAAATAAATATAGGAAAAACATGGCAATGTTAGACAATGATTGAATAAGGTTAAGGCGAACTATAAAAGAGATCTAAGAATAGAGCATCCATGAAGATAACATCATGAATTGACATACGGAATCCGAATGTCTCAACACAGGGAAATATTAAAATTGAAATATTGGGGGAAAGCGTCTGGTTTATGTAAAGCTAAAAAACTAATATAAAGAACGAATGAAATATGCTAAAAGATATTTTGAGCTCGTGTATTTATTTGGCGTTCGCATTCTTGAAACAGCTTTTCAGCGTTAAACTATGAATATATTTTACAACCGTATGTATATTATAACACAAACTTGGAGTGCGTGTATAACCTCGTAAACCATTTTTACACATTGAATGGTACATGGTACAAGTATCAATATAAGTAGTGATGAAAATTCATACTATCACATTGAGAGAATGGAGAGGATCCAGGGAAAGAAAGAAAAGGCTGTGCTGCATCTTATGTAATTATTATACCCAAAAGCTTCAATTAAACGGCCAGTCTTAAATACGCACCTAGTCGACAGCTTTTGCCCTAAAGATCTACATACTTACAAATAAACACTCGGGTGTTTATTTGAAAATACCGTGCATACGTGTATGTACTGCAGACGCACTTACATACTTATGCAGATCCATTAACTTTTCGACTTTGAGATTTTCAAACTATTTTTACTCTCGCTAATGACGTCCTTGTACTCCCATATCTACAAAAGTCAGGCAGATATGCTCTCTTAAACACATTCTATAAACATTTAAAGGGTATCTCAAGACTAAGACCGAAGACCACATAAAAATAAAATTGGTGGTATTCGCGGAAAATAATGAAAATGTCTGTCAATGTGTGGTTCAAAGTTTAGAGACGATGCAGACTACATGCAGACAGTAGTGAAGGTTTAGGTTTAGGAAAACTATCGTAAAAAATAAAGTACAAGGTACAAGAAACATACAAAAGTATTATGTAATATCCTCTCAGCATGCTGAATACTGGGTCAAAAACTAAAGTTCTCAATTCAACACAAACTAACTTTTTGTCCGCTGTCCGTTCCATGTATAATATATTTTATTTATCCATGTGATATATCATTAGTAGTTTTTTGCATTAAATTTAAATGCTCCTTGTATACTTGTTCACTTTAGTGTTGAACATGTGTTCACATCTGTACTCTGTAATAGGGTCTCATTACAATTACTTTTTCTATAACTACTGCTGTCGTTATTACTGCACCAGAAGGAGAGACATTATTTAAGCATCTCTACTTTGTTCAAGGTGAACATACAGAAGTAATTTGATATTTACCTATGGGTTATAAAGAAATAAAATTTATACATATTACCTACATGTATGCTTAAGAGTAATAGATATTATACTTTACATACATGCAAAGGATGAAATGCCACAGTCAACATTATAATAATATTCCCTCACGTGCATTTTCTTCGTTTTTTTGAACACTTCAACTCTTACAATATGTATTATATAACTCATGTGAAATGAGCTTATGCATGTGCATGCATTTTATATAACAAGTTGTTATGAAACCCTCCAAGTTGCTTTGCGAACATGTGTGTATAAAGTAAGATACATCCATATTGCTGGATACACACAACATAAAACTATGTGTATGTATGATAATAATAGAACTTGGACCTATATAATACCTGCCAATTTCTAAAAGTATAAGTATAAAAGTATAAACTGCGGTAGGTATGCTATAAACATATTACTCAACAGTCAAGAGTATCAACAGATGACAGATTACTTTTTTCCCTCGATAGGATCACTTGAATTCACTTGATGCATTTTCTGTCAAAGCCTCTAACTCAAATTCAGGCCGCAAAACATAATATCCATAAATTACACATGCATATGTATGTACCATAATAAAAAATACACCTTACACCTAATAATAAGCCGAATTTGAAGCATGTAAAAGTTGACAGTGTCAAGATTAAATTTTTTATTAAAAAAATACTGCATGTTTTGTTTCTTAAAATAGAATATATGTAGGCATATGAGCATGTGCTTTTAAGTATAATAATATGTTTTTACCATATTTCTCCGCCATTCGGTCAACTTCGTCATCGTCACCTTGACCTGCACTATTTGGGGCCGATTCCGGTGGTTCCAGTTCTTCTGCTCCAATTTTTGCACTCATTTTGCTTGATAATAAATTAAATAATCCTTGACGCTTTGCTTTTCAGCTTACTAATTTCAAATGCTACTTTAATAACAATCTTTTGAGCATTTATTATAATACTGATTCTGTTGTTGTTACAAAATAATAAGTAACACTAATTACTATGAACCATTAAGTCGACAAGTAAAAACACAAGATGTTCATTGAACAATTCAAAGCGATCAAGCAACAATAATGCTCATTCATTATAAGTTATAAGTATCAAATATGTACTTAATTCCCACATAGATGCTATTTGAGCATTAATCACAATCTACACTTGGTATTTAAATAATGGTCCCAACAAATAAACGCACGTTGCACATTAACACATTAACTTTAAGTCACAAATGCAGGTAAATCCTCAGCTGACAGTTGTGTCTATTAAGTTGAAAGAATAAACCAAGTAACATTATATGTTGTATGACGAACACTATTAAACTAACAGTGGACAGAAAATGTCATTTTCCAAATCAATGACAGTTATGTTATATTTGTATGTTAATTATCGATTAAACAAAATAAACGGTCTTTTTAATATCACTTTATTTTCACGCTTCACCATGAAAATGCAGGGGCTTGATCTTGACACTTAATACTCAATATATATTTGAAATTGAAGGTTGTCACACTCATTTAACAGATTTAACGACCATTAAAGATATTAAATTGCACAAAACAAATACAAAAATAATGTGCAATGTCAAATATGTAACACAAAGAAGACTTCAAAAGTGTTGAATGTTGAATAGTTACTTCACAACAAACTACAAGTTTTTCAATGGAATTATAATGATCACGAATAGTGAATAGTATTCAAATGATCTAATCACAATACTTAAATAATAATGCTAGAAACCCTAGTTAAAGTTGTGAAGTTAAACAGCTTGTCAATGTCAAAATTCCAAACTTTGTTTTAACCGACAAAAACACAAACAGAAATCAGAACCGTCCAAGTCTAACATCCTTTTTCCTTAGCTTTCAAAGTTCTGGGACAAGCTAGGAACAAGGAAAAAAATTCAAACCCGACGCAGACGAGCTTTTCTCAGGCGCAAATGCATTCATGAATTTACTACACATAGTGCCTCAATTTCTCTCATATTTACTCACAGTTGACTACTGGAGTAAAGCCGATTCACATTATAAGTATTATTTCTCTCTTCTCCAGCTTTTATGCTCTCCCCATATCACGATACTATATCTACATCTACTGGACAATGGAATAATCCTGGAAGGAATCAGCTCTGGAATTTACCTGGAAATCTACTGTATTATTTACGATAAATACACAAACGTGCATGTAAGGCCGCATTATGTACCTACTATGCACATTGTGTGTATGTGAGTTTGTATTTGTCTACTCTTTGTGTCCGAGTGACGAGAAAAGGTAGAAAATGAAAAGTAGAGCACGCACATGGCAACGAAAAACGACAAAGGTACAAAATACATAAATGTCTTTGGTTTGATTTCATATTATGCTTCCGTTTCTATGGTTCTATGTGAATTTGGATGCTTCAAAGAAAATGTGTGCAGGCATGTACATACTTAGATCCTCAAATGTTTATTGCGTATAAGGAATAAGGAACTGAATTGGTGAATGAATGAATGAATAATCAGCAATCGATTGATGCTGGATCCTTCACAAAGTACATGTGAAGAGAGGTTGTAACATCTTCGAGAATACATTGAGGGGCCTCATCTCCCATGATAATCTGGAAAACGGACAAATTTTTTCAAAAATTGAAATTTCAATTACCCAAAAACTGGTTTCATGATTTGAATGAACAGTTAAACAGTTAATGTATTGCAAAGGATAGCATTTTAAACGAAACGAACCTGGACAACTTTCGGAGGTGGAAGTTCATATCGAGGACTAGTTGTTTCTCCTCGTGCATAAATCCAGAAGCCGGCCCCAATTAGCTTGCCATATTCAGCATCGTAGAGAACCAAGGCGGGGAAGAAGCGGCGGCAAGAAGACTCCGTAAAGTCCTTGACGTGGTACAAACTGTGATATCCTGGAGAATAAAGTTCAAAGGTCATCCAATTAAAGGTCGTCAGTTGGATCAAACCAATTTCTGAATTACTTAAAATTTAATTAATAAATGGGCTTACCCATTTGAGGAAAGCAGTTTTGACTGTCCCATCCCTGTTTAACAGCCTCTTTTCTGTCCTTGGGCACGGCAACCAAGTACTCGTCCGCCGGTTTGGCTCCATTTTGATAGTAGACATATTCGTCAACGCCGTCTTCCTCCAGATCTCTTGGTGTCGTGTAAGACGAGCAAATTTTTCCTATGGAAAATAACCCATAGTTTTTTCATTAAGTCCTTAATTGTGTACTTAAATTTTAAGTAAAAATGACAACTAACAACATTACAAAGAAAAGATTTTTCTTACCAGGGTGAACGAGATAGAGAGTGAGTTGCCAATATTCAACGCCCTTGATTTTGGTGCTTTGGATCATAGGCTCATGGCTGTATTGATATGGCGAGTTTTCAAAAATGTCATAGGGAAACTGTAGTGACAACAAAGCAAAAATAATTTGACGTTAGGTACTACAGACACAACTAATGCAATGAGAAATAACAAAGAGACTCGTTTTAAACGACATTTAATCAAAATCACCATGGAAAATATTTATTGATAAACCAAGAAAGCAAGGCAAAACCGTTGTCAGCTTGCCAAGGAAATTTTCCATGAATGAAAATTACTAATTAAAATGTTCTTTTATTTACCAAAGATTGATAGCCGGCAATTTGTCCATTCTTGTCATACAACAAGGCCAGAGCAACGTCATCTTCCTCAATCACCCGATAACCGTTAAAAGCTCCCCCATTGTGACAACTTTCACTGGTAGCGGTCCATCCTTGTTTCTTTGCTTCGGCCAATGTTTTTGGCATTGGACTGAATTTTCCAAAAGTTGCTTGAATGTCACAATTAAAAAAAAATTAATTAAAAACATTTATACCTACTCAATTTCGCCTGTGCGCAAGCTAATACAACCACATAATAAATACATAATGCTTTGTTTTTATACGCAAAGATGCTTACCTACAAACCCTTTCTCATATTTGTCTGCACTGCTACTTCCTTCGGAACAAAAAAAATTAGTTTTCATTGAAATTCATTGAAAATAAATGTAATCTTAAAAAAATCTTGCCAAAAAATGTGATGAAATTTTGATGAGATATCAAGAAAATTTTATCAAAAATTCTCAATCCTATCAAATCTCATCAAATTTTAATGAGACTTGATAAGATTTTTTTCCAAGGGATGCTCCCAAAAAATTGTAAAGAATGGTTGGTAAGGATACTGTAATATACATAGAAACGATAAACAGATTTTACCAGTGAATCCAAGTAGAAATACAAGGCCAGAGCAGAAAATTGGGAAAAATATTGCCATGATTTATTCTTTTCAAAGCCAACAAACGAACGAAAAAACTAGCTGTGAGTCACACAATTAAATATAGTTTTTTTCTTCCCCCTGTCTGCAACTTGAATAGAAATGAAGTGAGAACATGATCAATACCTGACCTAGATAGGGATGAAATATTTGTCTCCAAAGTGCCACCAAGCTGTTAATACTGTATGTACATTGCAGATGTAATCAAAACAATTAGAGGCAATTAATTTTTTCAGAAATTCTCTTAAATCTAAATATGTGCATTGTACATATCTCACCAACTTGGCAAGTTGCAGCATAAATACTGATTACATTTCGAATTCCACGTCTACTGATAACCTGTCATATTTTGCAGTCACTATGTTACAATATAAAATGCTATTAACGTTACAGTACAGTGTAGATGCTGGATTTGTATAGGTCATGTATTTACATTTTACGTAGGTATGTAACTTTCTCTAACATTATAGACATAAAGAGGAAAAATATTGAATTGAACTTTATTGGACTATGTATAAGTAGCTTTTGTGTGCGTACGACTTTAAGAGAGTTAAAATTTTACGTTTCCGCTGTGCAAAAAATGCATTTTTGCACAATAAACAGATTATTTACGCATAATATTGATAATCAGCATGCCTGCAATGATGAGTTTATTTGTCAGTGCCGGGATTCAATATTATCATTAAAAGCTGTTAAGTACAACTTTAACAACAACTCTTAATTTTTCTTAAGTATAACTTTAAATGGGATTCGATAAAAGTTACACTTAAAGTTGTACTTAAGTACAACTTTTTAATTCTACTAATTCTACAAATTCGATATCTAATTGCAACTTTAGTTAGGTACAGCTAGTAACTTAATAATAATACCGAATCTGGCCCCAGTGTTGTTAGAGATGAACACTTTGTGTAAAAGATACATATGTATATAATATACATGCTTAAATACCTATTTACATAATGGAGAGTTCAATTGGTACAATAAATTGTCATCATATTTTAATCTCTCTCTTGAACGGGAGGATTTGATTGTTTTTCTTATTTTATTATTAGTTGAACTATAGTAAAAATATTTACAGACCAAAATGCAAGTCCTTAAAGTTAAAAATGTACATATACAGTGATAATTAAGACGAATCCTCATAATATACAGATACATAAATACATGCTTACATATCATTAGTCATAATATTTATTTATTTTCCATGGAGTAAAACTCGCAAGGAATTCTCCGTTTGAATAGATTCAACGGTGACACTAAATCCTGTCGGCGGATGTACTGATGAATCGGCCTTTCTGAAAACCGTCACTTTAGCATTCCTCTTGGAGAACAGAGCCATTGGCCGAGCATTTGCCTGCATTAATTTACAAATGTAACTTTTGTTATTATAAAATATGTATTTTATACTTTAAAATATTTACATAGAGAAATTATACATAAATGTAAAATGACCCTCTGACTTCTGAATTTAGACCAGAGGGTTAATTCCGAGCTTTACAGATCAATTACATTAAAACACAGTAAAGTTGGTGTGTCAAGGAAAAAGGAATGCTAACTATTACTTTTTGATTCAATTAGTGCAATTAGGCAGCCAAAATGTGCTAATTTATGCAAGCAAAGAGCATAATAATATGCAAAAATGCATAACGGGAAATGTTAGCTCTTAGTATCACCAACTTTAAAAGTTAACTCTGTTAAATGTTAGCTCACGTATTCCTCGTAGACCACGTGATTGATGACCGGTACAAATCCCCAATTTAGATAGAAAACGTCGTTGAAATCGATATAGGACTGATTCATCTACAAGGCGTGAGTGCATTTTCAATGTTAAGATTGTGTTAGTGCTAGTAGTGCATTACATACATGCATATGTATTTTTGTTAGTGCAGCATAATATCCGTATTTAATAAAAGCATGAATTAAAAATCTTTGCAGAATTGTGAATAAAAAGGGCCACAAAGTAATAGGAAGCTTGCAATTCAGTCAAAGTTCTACGTATCTCTAAATTAAATCTAAATAAGCTAAATGAGATGCTCACTTGTCGTCTGGTGCCGCACCATCTTGACTCGTAGCCATTGTCCTTCTGCATGGCCACATACGCCTCTGAGCAGTCGGTCGAGTAGGGCGCGGATAAATTGTTGAACGTTAGCAGAAGATACTCGCTCTCATTAGTTGCCTGTATTACACATGAAAAAAAGAACCACACGGCGTGACAAGGTAATTTAAGAAAAACATATCAGTAGTAAAACAGTAGCCCGGTGCAATATACATTATACATAGATAAAACGACATCGTCGTACATGATCCTCTTAACTTTTAATTTAATCTTTCATGTCACGGAATCCATGTTTAACATGCGTTGCTTTAATTCACCCTGTCAGCCTTTTTACTATACGCAGCATATTTATAATTTATACCGTACATGTGTATGCATGCTTGTTCTCATTAGCATAATTGTACGTAATTGTCATTGTTTTACCTTAAACTCCCACTGACACATCACGTCCAATTCCGGTGGGTCCTGCGATAAGGAAGCAGAGGACGGATGAACATCAGAGGCGGAAACGGTTGCAGCTTCCGTCGCTGCTGCTCCTCCACCGGCTTCCGTATAATATTCAGTGCCGCTTCCACTTCCAACCGTCGTCGTCATGACAGTTGTCCCATCCATGCCCGAACGACTCACATTTTGAGACATTGATGGTGATGGCGAGGGTGACGATGACGAGGAAGCGGAAGAAAGCGGTGGTTGACCCAGAGCCGGGACGGGATGAACGATTGGAACAAGAGGAATGACAGACGCCGTCGTGTCATCCACAAAGTAGGGGAAGGCCACCGTCGTCTCTTCGATTAGCCCCCGCTCCAGGGCCAGTTTGGCGGGATTCGGGGTGTAAAAATTAATGGTCACTTTCCGGCTCTCTATCTTGCTCAAGTCGATCACTCGGCTTGGCATTGATGACGAACTTTCACTGTCACCGTCATTCTCATTGTCACTTAATTTTCGACCCTCCACTGCGTTAAACTCGTTGAGGTCTCTATGAATTGGGCAATATTGGGTCGCGGGGGAGGAGGGCGACGGCGTGGTGGTGACGACCAGAGAAAT
>JAQIVE010006831.1:0-11101 GCA_034698285.1 Sminthurinus bimaculatus | reverse complement strand
CGTTTTATATAAATTTAATATTTAATCATCTGTTTCACGACTAGTTCCTGGAATAAAATTTATATTATGCAGGCACAATTATCTTACTTATAATAATAAATCTTATCATATGTACTCTTATACAGCACGTAGAATATATGTGCACGTATATATGTAATACTTAAAAATATATTATATTTTTATACACATACATTAAGTAGATTGACATTATCCTACACATTATTCTACAATAATATACAAATATCCACCATATTCTTATGCAACATGTAATATTTTATGTATATTACTTATGTACATAATATATACAATTTTCACTGGGTTTGTGTTTCACATCTTCACTGTTAGTTGAAGGTAAGAGTTATTTATGTGTTACAATAATGTTCTACCTATAAGACACATACATTAACAATTAAAAGGAAATGAAAAGTTATAGTACAGAGAAAAAACTTAAACAACTACGTTGTTATATATGTGATGGACTGTTCGTCCATGAATAAACTGTACCTTTTCTGAATGCTTTCGCCAACTATAAGTGTTAGCGTATATATGGAGAAAGTATCCATACATTAAACACAGTGAGAAAAGGTTCAATGTATTTATGGACTCACAATATTCACAATAAGTATGTGGAACAATAAAACACTGCAAATTATAAACTAATAGCCTATAAATATCGTAACAATACATTTTATTATACTGACAATCATAACTGACACACGGACATAATACAGCGAACAAAAATTCATTCGCTCTGGACGATTTCATATGCCTAACAATAACGAACAACATAATAAGTAACAATGTAACAGTATAGGTACTCCTCAATTTATGTGACATTTTTGAAACTTTTCTTTCAAGAATGGCAAAATTACATACGTGCACATTCATAATTTATATAAATAATACATAGCTACGGAAATATTTTCAAAAAACGACAGGAAGTTTGGCCTATTACCTTTAGCAAATATCCATGTTACAAACGAATAAACTAATACAAATGTGTTAAGGGTTAAGGTACGCGATCCTAAGTGAAACTTATGATTACCACTAATTTGGCCTTGACAGAGTACAAGCAAGTACTTTTTATTGTAATTAAGGTGGAAACTATATATGTAAATGAACTATGTACACATTTCTACGCAATTAATAAAGCTGATATTAAAACACTACCATCGTCTATAGTCTATACATGTATAACATTCAATATTTCCTACGTAGTTGTATTGGCTCTTTAATTACACTACACAGTGTTAAAATTATTGTCAACTTTTAGTTGTTGAAAACCTCGAAATAACTTGAGTGCATATTATGATATGCATAAGTTTGTTTTCGTTCCGTCTCCTGTGATTATGTAGTAAAATATTACAATCCAATACGTCAAAATAAGCATCAATTTTCAGTAGTTTATACATCGTAAGTATACTATTCTCCCTCTTATTTACCGTATCAAATATCAAATATAAATTATGATACGCCTAAAAATAAACGATTACTGGTTACTATAGCTGCTATGTACTAAATTCTTTTCCATTTCTACTATTAAGTAGTAACTATTCGGTATTTTATTGCTATAGTTGCCATATTATAGCTTTTCATTAGCATAATATATCCACCCAATGAATTATTTAAGTACGCTTAAGTAATCTATGCACACAATTAATCTTCTGTATATATTCTATTATTTATCTCACTAACTCCACAGAGCGATCGATCGTCTGTGTAAGATATGTACTAAAGCCTTATATACTTCATTTTCAAAATCTCATATGTAGCTATGTAAAATTTATGATTAATATAATATGCACTTTATTTATACCACATTCCATTATTGTATTTGACACGATATGCTACTAATAAAATTTGTTGTTTAAACGAAGATGAAACTGAAAATTAGTTTCCCTGATAATGTAATGGTAATACCTATGGTACATAAAAAGCTAAATATCTAAATATTATACTTGTTCATCCAAATGAAACGAATTTCATAACATTGTAACTCGACTATAATTAAATTAATTATATTTTATCAACAACCATATTATCTATTTAATGATTTTGTTTTATTTTAAAGTTTCAAGTTTTGGAAGAGTGGTCAAGTCCTTATTCTTGTTGTCTTCTCCGGAAGCCGGGGGGTTGGCATCCATTGTGATTTTGGAGACAATGACTTCATTCATGGGGAAATGACTACTGTCCACATCCACCAAAGAGATGGTGTGACCAGTTGTGGTTGTGGTCGTATCCTGGCCCAAAACAATTTGCGTGACCGTCTAAATTGTTCCAAACAAGAAACGCATGGATTTAGTTTTCATTTTCAGTAGCAATCATAACTTTCCCTTGAATCACAACAAAAATTTCTTAAATTTTACCTTTTGAGGAAGGGTCATTGTGGTGGAGTAAACCTTGGTAGTCCTAGAGTCGTTGGATGGAACTGGAGAGGTGGTGACTCTCAATTCACTGGTCTCATACTCGGTCTCCATTTTAAAGGTTGTGGGGGAGAGGGCTCCATTTCGCGAGTAGGAACTGTCCTCATCGTCGTTGCTCGAGGGGTCTGTCGATGAGCTTTGAGACTGAGAGTCCTGCTGCTTACTATCAACATAGACCCAATGGTCAAAACTACTCTCATTGCCATCGTCGTTATTGCCGACATTTATGGAGGCGGTTTGTCTCGCCAAAAAGTCGGAATGAGACATCATGATGCCGTCAAGCTCGGTGGAGGTTATCTCAATAGTTTGGCCATTGGCGTGGTGCAATAGTCGACTGCTTGGAGGTTGGATTTGTGGCACAACAGTGGACGAAGAAGTAGTGGTGGTGGTGGTGGTACTGCTCCTTGTTTCAAAGACAAGGGGTCTAGATGCGTCGTCTCGAATGATGGGCGAGTTTCCTCCATGAGAGGAGTGGGAACTTCCCAACATGGAGTCTCCCGAGGAGGAGGAATCCTTACGAAGGGGACTCTTATTCATCTTCATGTCGTTGGCATCCGCCACAGTTTGCATGAGCCTCGTCTTACTATCAACTCGAAGGAGTCTCTTACTACTGCTGCTGGTACCCCCGGACAAATTTTCCTTGTCCTCATTATCCTCCTGGCCCCTCTCAAAAGAGGAGGATCTCTCCATTGGAGCTGGAGCTGGATTCTTTACCGACATAACCGTCACATTTACCGGGGCTGCTTGTACATTTGTATCGATTCGAATGGGTTCCCCCACAGGAACGATTGTCCCATTGGACGAGCCCGAGATGTGAATTGTGGAGGATGAAGGACCGGACGACGACGACGAGGTAATTGTGGGCTCTTCATAGTCAACTTTGTAGGAAATGACTCGAGCCTGGTTTTCTTCCTCCATTTTATCTTGACGTTCTTTCATTTCCCTTTCTAGTCGTTTGGCGGCGGCTGAGGACAATATTTCGTCAACGGCCTCTTGAGCAACTTTTTCAACTTCCTCCTGGTCCAAAATGCTACTACCACTCATGGAAATGGTCACTTCTGGCTCCGTGATGTCCACTCGACCGGAAGGGGAGCTACTGTCCATCGTATGAACAATGTGGTTCATCATGGACAAAGTTTCCTTCATCATGCTCTCAATATTGTTGTTGGGTTTGCTACTATTACTCGTGCTGTCCACCTGAATGTTCTGGACATTTCCTCCATTGTTATTATCACTCGAGCTGGAGTTTGAAATGACGTCAGCTCCACTCTTTTCCGGGAAAACGTGAACGTGCACCACGGAGGAGGGAGAGGCCTTCAAAGTCTCGGAGGATGAACTGGAGCTCATGGAATAGTCGAGTGAGCTGTCCTGAGTGAGTCGGCTCTTGTAACTAGAACTAGGTAAGATGACCGTGTTGTTGGCTGCGGCGTCCGAAATTGTACTCAAATCTTCAAAGGGAGCCGAGGAGGGGATGTTTGGCATGGTTGTTTTAAGGTTGCCATGGTGAGTCGACCCATTTTTGGGGGGTGAAGATGATGAGGAGACTCCGCCATCAAGAACCACGTCGAGGGAAACAGCTCGCTCTAAATTATGACTGGGAATGTGGTGATGATGATGATGATGGTGGGTGTGAGCTGGGGTGGTGTGGAGACTACTCAAGTCTCCAAAGGAGGCTGAGCGTCGTCCATTTTCAGACTGTTGACTGTCGTTCGCCGTGGCGGCAGTGGCTGTTGGAATAATCTCAATCAAACTTGAAGGTGGACTGGAGATTTCCACAGAGGTTGTGATGGTCGTGGGAGCTTTTGATAGGGCGACGGAGGGTGGACCGGGAGCCTTTCTTTTGGTTGATCTCTTGGGCTTCTTTGGCTTTCCCTTGGTGGTGGATACATCATGACCGCCGTCCGAGCCGCTACTACTGCTGCTACTGCTACTACTATTCGAGCTACTCGAGGAGCTACTTGAGCTGGTCGCGGTTTTCTTACTCGACTTTTTGCCCGATTTCTTCCCCGTTTTCAGACTCACTTTTGTCTTACTTTTATTACCCGACTTGTCCTTGGAGTCCTTTTCCTTGTCCTTGGATTTTCGGGGAGTTACGGCGGGTTTGACAGTGGCGGTGGTTGTGGTGTTGGTGGATGAAGGAATGTTTTCATTAGATTTTGCAGTGGTCTGTCTTTGGATCTCTGGGGAACCGGCAATTGCCTCAATTTCCTCCATCCATTCAGCCTGGATGGCGGGGAAGCGGATGACCGGCTTTTCTTTGGATGAATCCCTCGACTTGTCCTTGCTCTTCTTTGATTTCTTTTCCTTGGTTGAGGTTTTGGTGGTTACTTTGGCTTCAGCATCTTTTCCCTGTACTTTAGCCTCAACGGGCGATGATTCCTTTTCAGTTTCTTTATCGCCGTCTCTTTCCTTATTTTCCTCAGGATGGCTTTCGCCGTCCGAGGTGTGGAGGTGAAGTTGGGGAGTCGAGACGGATATTTTCTCAGTGCTGAGAGAGAGGGAGAGTTTCTTTTTGCTCTTTTCCTTTTTGGAGGCTGCCTTTGACTTGCTCTTCTCCTCTTTTTCTCTCTGCTTCTCTTCCTTGTCCTTGTCCTTCTTGCTCTTTTTCAATATCTCCTTCTTGATTTTCGGTGGTTTGTCCTCATCGTCACTGTCAGAAGAACTGTCGTGAGTCAGTTTGTGGGTTACTTTCTCCTTTAGATCTCGAAGACTTTGCAGAGACTTTGACATAAAGCCGGGACCCGATGCCTTGGCCGCACTCACATTTACACTCATATCCGGGCTTTGAACTTGGCCGCTCATCTCCACGTCCGATTGACTTTGAATCGTCGGCTTGTCAATAGAAACTGAGCCACTGACTTCCGGAACTTTGACTGAAGATTTCCCTTTTAGTTTTGGGAGCTTGAATTTTCCCTTTTCAACTCCAGCTTTCAAGTCGACATCAAGATTGACGTCAGGCTTCTCCAACTCCATTTGAACTGAGGGGATTTCAATGTCAGCAGAGGCAGAAGGCAGATCCATATCCATATTCATACCAGATGCAGAGAGATTCAAAGATGGTTTTTCAACGGTAATGTCAGCATCGACACTGGGAATTTTCGGGGTCTTTAGGTTTAGGTCAAGGCCAAGACCAGCGTCTCCACTGCTGTTCAATGTTGGTATTTTTGGTGCTTGTCCTTTGACAGAAATAGAACCAGATGGAAGTTCTACCTTTGGAGTTTCTATCGACATTGTTGGTGCTTCGATAGAAATATCGCCAGTTTTTAAGGACAAATCTAAATCTCCAGCTCCAATTTTAGCTCCACTTGTTGACAGTTCTGGAAGTTGTACACTAACGTTTGGTGCATTTGATTTTAAATTAAGATTGGGAAGATTTGTATCGACTTGAACTGATGGTACGTTGGCATCCAGATCGACTGATGGGATTTGAACGCCGATTTGGGGGAGTTTTGCATCGCCGCTCAGTTTCATGTCTGCATTCATGTCCAAATTCAAATCTCCAGGTTTTACTTCCACAGCAGGAGCTTTCACTTCCACGGACAAATCTGGAACTTCAACTTGTGGCATGTCGACACTTACACTGGGGAGCTCTGGCTTTGGAGCCTTTCCTTTCAAGCCAAACTTTGGCATTTTGAGCCCCTTCAATCCAAATCCAGATCCGCCTTTTCCACCCTCGTGCTTTATCTCTCCCTTGATTTTGGGCAGATTTACATCAATTTTGTCGCCTCCGTCTATCGACAGCTCCGCAGAGGCCGAGGGAAGCTCAATTTCCGGTGACTTGAGCTTCAGATCCATCTCTGGAGCACCCAAATTTACATCCATATGAGGAGCTTCAATGTCCACGTCCATATTCATTTTTGGAGACGGAATCGACATGTCAACATTTAAATCTGGTACTTCAACTTTGGCACTAGGCAGCTCTCCTTCCATTTGAACATTTGGCATGGAGATTTCTCCAGAAACTTCCGGGAGCTTGCCACTTATCTCCGCCTTCTTACTGTGGCCGTGCCTTAAAAATCCGGGGATTTTGATAGACTTGAGGTCAAATCCATGGTGGGATTTTGGAGCCTTAACAGATGCGGAGACGTCGAGAGGATCTACATTTACATTAACATTAGCGTCTGGCATGGCCATGGAAGTGTCGAGATTGAGGTCAACTTCTGGAGCTTTGACAGTCAGAGAAGGATCCTTCATTTTTGCGGATAAGGTGGGAATGGAAACTTCCGCATCCACTTGAGGTAGGTCAACTTTGGGCTTCTGGAGGCTGAAATCCAGCGCTGGCATGTCCATATCCACCGAAGGAAGATCGATATTCACATCAGCTTTGGGCATGCTTTTCTCCAGGGAAACGTCAACTTTTGGAAGGTCAAGGTCAACTTTGGGCATTTTCAGGTCAACGTCGACGGAGGGAGTCGAAATTTCGGGGAGGGACGCGTCTCCAGACACTTTTAGTTTTGGAGATTTTAGACTAACATCAGGCATACTAAGTTCCGGGGCTTTGACTTTGCCTTTGCCTTTGAGGTCGAGGTCAAGATTGAGGTTTGAGTCCACTTCGAGGTCAACTTTGGGGCCCTCAATATCGACCGAGGGAACATTTATTTTGAGGTCATGATGACTCTCGTCAATGCTCAGTTTGGGAGACTTTCCCTTGAAAAAGCTCTTGATTTTCCCACTCAACTTGCCGCTCTCCTTTTCAACGTCCAAACCAACTCCTCCAGCGTTGACATTCACATCAACGTCTGGAACTTTGGCAGAACCACTCACACTGACTTCCGGCATCTCTCCTTTGACACTGACATCGGGTAGTTTTCCTTTTATGCTTAAATCTCCCTTTTCCTTCTTGCTTCCCTTCATACTGAACTTTGGCATTTTCCCCTTGAGGTTGGGCATTTTGATTCCTCCACCACCTCCAGCACTCACATGCAGATCGGGCATATCTGGAATGTGAACTTCTGGAGCCTCCCCGTCCACGCTCAAATTTAAATCTGGAACATTAACATCCATATTAAGCTCGGGTTTCTCCACATCGACTTTCATCGAGGGCAAAGTTGGCATCTCAACTTTCATGTCGAGGTCCGCATCCATGTCTAGATCCAGCTTTGGTTTTGCCACGGAAACGTCTAAAGATGGTTTTTCAATCCCAATTTTTGGGGCTTTGAGCTCAACTTCCCCACTCAACTTTGGTAATTTTAGCTCTGGAGCCTTTCCTTCTAGGGAGAGGGAGGTCGAGGGAAGTTCTACCTGAGGAGCGTCCATTTCCATCGACACTTTTGGAATCTCTGCTGAAATTTCTCCAGTTTTTAAGGACAAGTCTAAATCTCCTACTTTGGGCATTTCTGGAACTTTTCCACTAATGTCCACTTTGGGTGCCTCCATGGATAGATTGACATCTGGAACTTTTACATCAACTTTGGGGATTTCTCCGGCGATGGATACGGAGGGCATGTCCATTTTAGTTTTTAGATCTGCATCTGGAAGATCAACATTTACTCCAGCTCCAACATCAAGGTCAACTTTTGGAGTCTTTACACTTGGAGCCTTTCCCTTGAGGTGAAAGTCGGGGAGTTTGCCCTTTAGAGAAAAGTCGGAGAGTTTTCCCTTTTTCACTTTGACTCCGGGAACATTGACTTCTCCCTCGAGATTCGCAGTCGGTAGTGTCACGTCCACCTCGGCTGATGGTAATTTTCCAAGGTCAACTTCCGCCCCGGGTAAATTGACCTCTGCACTCGGCATTTCAACGGAGACGTCCCCGCTGACTGAGGGTAAATTGGCATTAACATTGAGGTCGAGATCTCCTCCGGCTCCTCCGCTAATGTCCAACTTCTTGCTGCTCTTTTTGAAGAGACTGGGGATTTTTATATTCTTTAGGTCAAATCCGCCGTGATGTTTTCCCTTGGCGGAAAGATCAACGTTTGGAAGATTAACATCAACCTCTGGAGCTTCTACACTAACATTGGCCGAGGGCAGATTGACATCAAGATCCATATCAGGTAATTTTGGTAAGTTTACATTTACTGAAGAGTCGAGGTCACCCTTTGGTTTCTCCATGGATGTTGTTGACAGGTCAACCTTTGGAAGTTCAACATCTAATTTAACGTCTCCGCTTGGTAGTTTAACCTCCATCGGGTCAACATTGACATTTACTCCTGGGAGTTGAACTTTGGCGGATTTATCCAGAGAAAATGTGGGGGCCTTGCCCTTCTTTCCCTTGGCCTTCTTCCCCTCTAATTTGACATCGGGAAGGGTGACATTGACACTGGGAGCGGTGCCTTCAACAGTCATGGGCTCTATATTAAGGTTGAGATTGGGGTCGGGGATTGCGGGGATCGTTGTGGTTACATCAAGTTTTGGCATTTGGATTTGGACTTCTGGAACGGTGACCTCAGCATTGGCACTGGGCATGACCAAGGAGACGTCCTTGTCCGGCAGATGAATGTCACCACTGTTTTCAAAGGAGTAGGTCTGCTTGCTCGAGCCGAATTTGGGCAGTTTGAGGCCGAGATGGGGCATGTGGAAACCTGAGGATTTTTTGCCCGATTTTCCGCCCGCTCCACCATCGTCCATGGAAATGGCCATGGATGGAGCTTGTAGGTCAATGGAGGCATCGGTGGAAATGTGACCTTTTGGCTTTTTCACGGAGACGGACATGGTTTCGTCGATATTTTCAACGGTCGTATCAATTTTTGCTGAGGGAAGAGTGACGTCCAACCCTCCTGACAGGCCTCCGCCAACTCCAAGATTTAGCTCAACATCTTCCTTGCTATTTTTCTTGGACTTTGGCTCTTTGGGCTCCTTTGCAGGCTTTTCTTCCTTCTCCTTGTCATCTTTGCCGTGACCTCCTCGGAGATTGAAACTAAGGTCGGGCATGTTGATTCCAAACTTTCCAAATCTAGACTTTTCACTATGGTCCCCCTCCTTGTCTTTGTCCTTGTCTTTAGTCTCCTTCTTTTTGTCCTTACTCCTCTGTGGTTTCTTCAAGTCCAAGTCGAGTTGAGGAACTCCCATGTCAATTTCCACATGTGGACTTTTACCCCCCAATGAAAGGTCGCCGCCACCTCCACTAAGTTTGGGCATTTTGACTTCCAACGGCTCAATTTCTACGTCAAGCACCGCTGCTCCGCCGTGACTGTCTACTTGGTCGTGACTGGTACTAGGCAGCTTGACTTGCACTTGTGGGTCAAGGTCGAGGTCCGCGGACATGTTTATTACGGGAGAAATGGCTTCCACTGGACCACTCTTGACATGGCCAGCTTTGACTTTGGCTCGAGGAACAATTTCTGGCTTGGAGCCCGAAACTCCAATTGAAACATTAGGAATCTCAAATTCAGCACCTATTTTTGGAAGGGTCATGTCTGTGGTCATTTCTATTTCCTTCATTTCTTTATCCTTTTCTTTATCCTTGTCCTTATCTTTGCCTTTACTGTGACCATGGGCATCCCCTGACATGGAAAGAGAGGGCATAGTCACCGAGGGCATTTTGACTTTCCAACTAAAGTTTTTCTTCTTGTTGGGTGAGGAGGATGAGGAGGAGGATGTATTTTTCATTAACCAGGAAATTTCC
This sequence comes from Sminthurinus bimaculatus, assembly GCA_034698285.1. Taxonomy (NCBI): domain Eukaryota; kingdom Metazoa; phylum Arthropoda; class Collembola; order Symphypleona; family Katiannidae; genus Sminthurinus; species Sminthurinus bimaculatus. Next base: position 1,117 of record JAQIVE010006831.1, on the reverse strand, counting down.
CAATCCATCGAAAAGCTAAGGAAACTGGTGAAATTCTTCAAATATTCCTCGCTTAATAATGAAAAATTACAGGGTTATGTGGGGAAAAAGTTTCAACCCACTCAAAATCAACTACAACAAACAAGCAGCAACACAGCCCAAAGTCAATTGCAACAACAAAGTTCAAGTTCAACACAGTCACAACCACAACCAGCCACTAGCACCCCACAAAAACCAGTAGAAAAATCTCTCCATCTTGACTGCAAGACAAGGTGGAGCTCGCTTTTTGACATGATAAGCAGATTTTGGGAAATACAGGAGTGTGTAGAGCACACTCTTGTTGACATTAAGTCCGACATTTTTTTTACCTCGCGCGACCTTTACATTTATTGGTGTATCATGAACACCCTTGAACCAGTTATGCACCTTGTTAAGGTACTCGTTTAAAAGCAGTAATATTATTATTTTAATATTATTACAGGGCAACTTAAGATTTTCAGTCCTTGAAAGGTCAGCAGGCAGAAAGGACATCGCAGGCAATCCATAGGATAATCCCCCCCCCGTTAGATCCGGCTAATTTTGTACAGAGTTACTCTAGACCATGGGGAACAACTTTTGTACAGCGACTTTAAAAGTGATTGTCTCCTTTGACCTCTGGAGGTCACCAAAGGTCAAAATTCAGAATCCGCGGGAAAAATCTGAAAAAATTCAGAATAGTACAAAGTTTTATTCTGATCATTTTTTATAAAGAAACCAAACCAGTCCGACCTTTCGTTTGACCTCTGGAGGTCAAAAACGTGTCAAAAATCAAAGTTGATTGAAAAAATCTGAAAAAATTCAGTATAATGCAGAATTTTATGCTGATCATTTTTTATGCATACACCAAAGCTGTAGATTTAACCGTTTGAACCCCAGAAGGTTAAAAACATGTCTAAAAGGTCAAAATTTAAAAATGGAGCGAAAAATCTGAAACAATTCAGACTGATGCAAAATTGTACGCTGAATATATTTTGTAAAGAAATAACCAGGAGAGACCCCTAGTTCGACCTCTGGAGGTCACTTTTGACCTTTTCCAATCTTTTTACATTTACAGGTCAAACTAGGGGTATCCGGGTTGGTTTCTTTATGAAAAATGATC
>JAQIVE010006830.1:0-11102 GCA_034698285.1 Sminthurinus bimaculatus | reverse complement strand
GATATGATGTCACCGTTGGGATTATGCATAGAGCTGGCCTTGAAAACTGTCTTTTGTTCCGCCAACGCCAACAACAGCCGCAGCACCCACATCTACTCAACTAGTCTTTGTTTTCCGCTTTTCTCCGCCGTAACTAACTAAATTACGGCCAACTACGATACACAATAACGTGCGTCAGCCTCTCTTCATTGCATTTCACGTTATATATATCTACTAATGCGTAAACTGGATTAAATTTCTTTCCCTGTTGGCGAAAAACTTTTCTTGCCCAACATTAAAACTAAAATGACATTATGGTAAATTACGTTGAAAATTCTAAACGCTCCATATCCAAACTGGATTCCATGTCTAAGAAAAGGTCTAAAAATGTTGGGATTCATAATTTCAGCAATTTTTGAAAAAATAGACGCACATGAATTACCGGGGAATTTTATTAAAGTATTCTTAGAAAAATGGAGTGTGAAGGAAAATATGTACTCATCTAGTATGGAAATTTAACCAACTTTTCCATCCAAAAGTGTGTGGGCAAGAGTAAAAATATGAAGAAAGTCAAGCGGAGTTGACTTTGCTTCCAGGTTATAAATTCATCACCAGGTTCAGTTACACATAGTACATATACATAAATGGCCTAGAAATACAGTTGGACGTACATACACATGGTAAGTTTGAGGGTGATACTAATCGCCGGCGACAAGAGTTGGACATGTTACAATTTATACTTAATGAGGTGTCAGAGCTAAAAAGGGCGAGAAACGTAAGTTAGAAGCGTATGTATGTATTTAGTTACCTGTAAATGGGTTCGCCGTCCTTGTCTCGAAACCAAAGGACCATATGAAGTTTATCATCTCGACTTGGCACTCGAACGTCGCACGGAAGGTTGCTCTTTGTACCCTGAACTCCCTCCACATGAATCACCGGAACTGAAACGAGAAAAGGTAAACCTACAAAAATATGCTTAGAATTTCTTTGACCCATTCTACGCTTTCTACACGTTCTTTCTTTTTTCATTCCATTTTTCCTTTTAATATTCAATAGTTGCAAAAAAATTCAGGTACAAAATGCATGCTTTTCTTTTCTACGTACATTTTATATAGAGAGTTTCATTTTTTTTAAAAATGTGGTTTTAAAATTTTGAACTGTTTTTAATTAGTAGTTACTTGAAAAAAACAAATCGATAGGAGAAAATAATTATCGTAATAGTTTTTAGGTATGTATGTAGTATGTACAAACAAATCTACTCAAGAAAAAAATGGAAAAAACAAACGTAAATTCAAACAAAGTAAAGGGAGAAAAAGACGAGCATTCATTTAGTACAAAGTTATTTACTTAAAAATGGAAAATTTCAAGCTCTTCGCGAGCAGCGACAATTCTCTGTTAATTGTAGCTTTGTATAATAATATAAATACGATATTTATAGTTATTTTTGTATGAAAGTGCAAAATGGGTTAAAGTGACGGTTTAATTTGTATACATGATTTTTATACAAAATTAATAGTATAACAACAACAATAAGAATAATAATATTAATTAGTATTTTTGTACGGGACAAGACAAGAACATGCACAGCAAAATCAAAAGCGTTTTATTACATTTACATAATACACATTGTCACTGGTTTTATGAATATATATGATCCTATTCTTCCAAAAATAATCGCGCATTATGAGAAAAAAGTTCTTAAAGTTCCTTATAAAATGCATTTTCCACTCTGTGCACCGTTTAGAAGACGAATCTCGATAGGAAATGAGAAATGAATTGAGGCCCTGGTATGAAAAATTCGTCCGTGACCCATAATTCATGGTCAAATGTGCGTAAGTGCGTGTAGACATGTACATTATACATACATACATACACACAGGGCTAACGATAAGTCAGACATGACAAGGCCTTTGGCTGCTACCCTGAGAAATTACGGGCTCGGAGTGACGGGTTAATAAGGGTGACTGCCGGAAAGTTGCCCCTCCTCAAAATATACATACCGAGTAAATCATTCCATATTGAGAATACCATTTACGAACGCCATTAAATTCATCACATCCAACTCCAACTATAGACATACAGAGAACATATGTATATATACGTAGAATAATTGCATATTTATGTGAAGGTGAATTTCTACATAAATATACATAGATACTAGTTGCAATATATTGTAAGCTACCCGGCAGCAGAGTCAACCCATCACCACGTGCTGTGAATGTTAATGCCGGTGTCTACCAATTCCGATGCATCGAGGGATCGAGAGTACATGTAAATATGTAAAAGGAAGGAAGGACGAAATGTACGGTATTTGAACATCACCGCAACTTGATCCACTCCTGTATATCCCAATATTACGCAATACATACATACACGGTAGAAAATAAAGATACAGTGGATACAAAGATTCCCCCGCAATAACTAGTTGCAGGATGCTCAATTTTTGACAGGGAGTTAATAACGCTAATCTCTTCATATACACAGAGGAAAATGGGAATATTTAAATGGACTCCTTAAACTTATGCCACAGTCTGCATTCCACATTCCTTATTTCACATTTCAATGCTTCCCTTCCCGGGTATTAAATCAAAACCGTAACCTTTGGTTTCCCTTTTCACTTTCACTTTCAGCCCCTTTTCAACAAGTCTTCATCAGACTTGTTCTAATTATTAAACACGTGTGAATGTCACATTGGAATTTAAATCTGAATTCCGATTCCTTTTTTACGGCACCCGTTTTTTTAAATCTTAACATTTTGTCACAGCAAGCATATGAATACAATGTATACATATAAAATTGTGTAAAAAGCACACTCAAATATCGGGGAGTAAATGTGAAAGGCCGGAGGAGGAACATGTAAAAGAACAACTTGACTTGAAATCGAGACTAGATACACAAAACCAAATGTTTATGCACCCGAACATGGATATACATATTATACAGCATACAGTATACAGTATTCACAGACTGAATAGCACCCCGCATGAAACGTAAATGTAAATGAGGATACTTGGCCGTGTTTATTTACGTGAGAGTGGGTGAGAGGGAGAAGTGACTGTAAAATTATACTGTACATAAGTATGTAATACACACAACTCTTGTGGATTGTTTACAGTGTCGTTACTCTATTTTATCTCCCGCTTCACACAAACACAGTCAGTCAGTCAGTATTGTGTAAAGTTTGGTTTGCTCTTTGCTCCAGGCTCTAGACGCTACATTTACGTATGTATGTAAGTAGAAAAAAAGAACAGAGAGACACTTTGTGTGGGAAATTGTAAACGGAGAATCGTATCTGTATTCACACTTTTTTTCAAGCTCTCTTTTCTTCTCGAGTTTTCAAAAACAAATAGGAATTTAACTGTGAATCCAGATCAGATCAGAATCCGGATCGGAATCCAAATAACGGTACAAAAACTGTAGTGGTCCTAAAAAAGGAAACACAAATATCCGCAAAGTATTGAGTATTTGAGAATTTCTGTAGCATGTATGTAGCACCTACTCAAAATGACGCTTGAGACTGTCAGTGGGACAGGCAGGATGAAAAGTAGGAAAAAGATAAAACTACAGTAAGAGCATAAAAAATGCACAATATTGTAAAGAAAGGGAGATGACTGATGCATTCATCCCCCGATCCTCATGCATGCATGCCTATGATCGCTGTATACTGGATACATACTGATAACCATCGGAGGATTTTTGGCTTTGGCGTTGACTTTGACTTTGACTTTGGGTTGGCTGCTCAACGTTCAATGTTCAAGTTGAGTTTCAAGTTAAAGTTGATGGCTGAGCCGCCCTTCAAAACAGATAGATAGACAGATAGATGGATATCCCCCTTGTTCAAGCTCAAGAGGAAGCTCAGCTTCAATATATTGTACGTGTATTCCCCGGGTTTTTATCCTCTCCTCCCGTCTCATCTGCTTCGGCTTCTGCTTCTGCTGGGAGGCTGTCGTAACTTGCGGTGCATAAAAAAGGGTTTTATGGGAGCAAGTAGACAGGAAGCGGGTACAAAATGTACAATATTGTAAACTTAGGGACAGAATAGCAAGTTTACATCATGTACAATGTACGGTACACATTATCATTAGCATAAATGTCATAATCATCATCATCATCATGATTTTGATGGCCATGTTTGTTATGGCACGGGCACTCACTTTGAAAAATTTACCATTAGCGAAGATACGTACAATGTATGTATGGACAGACTTTCACCCGGCCTTTTCTTCAGGCCTCCGTTTCTTGTTCCTTTCCCCGAAACCGTTTGAACAAATAACCGTAATTGACAGTTGACGGGCTGAGATAGAAACCGAATTTCAATGTACTGGGTATCTCTTCACAAAAAAATCCCCGGGTACTCTACACATTTCCCTTTTCTTTTCATTTTTTCGTCCCTTTTGTTTTCTTCTTGTCTTTCCCTTTTCCTTTCGCTTTCAATTTTCATCTCCAGCGGCCACTGTGCATTAAAATTATTAGTTCGCAAAATCGCCTACCCAAAAAATTTGAACCAGTCCCCACTATTCTGCGCTCATTTTTGCTGCAGTGAATTTGCCCAAATTTGCAAGTACATTAACGTTATGGATTGCATATAAGTACAGCACATTTAAGCGGAAAACCGAAGAGTTGCCCTTGTTTTCAAAAAAACTGCGTACTTCCAACTAGGACGTAATTCAATGGAGTTTGAGAGCAACCCATTGAGCTGAGTAAATTGAATTGAATCTTACGAAACTGTCTTTTGGTAAAAGAGGTCAAAAACTGTGCGGCAACAACAAATTTTTTTCTATCGAAATGGACTGAGAAATTTTTTCAGGAAATCTACATTTGTTCACTAGCTCAGTGCTTATTAGTCATTATTCAGGGAGCGTTTGTAATTTTCTGATGGGTTTGTTGACGCAAAATAAATAGAGAATGACATTCAATTCTGGGAACACTATTCACTTGATTTTTGCCCAATTTTTTGTATGTACAGTGTACAGTCAATCACATCAGCATGAAATCGACAGACATGAATTGAAGCTGAAAACAGTCAACCATTTTAAGAAGAGACCAAATGTGAGTACGTACACAATGCATAGAGCTGAAAATGCGGTCCAATTAAGAAACGCTCATCATACATACTTTCACTCCACTCTCTTCTTTTCACATCCGCCTAATTTCCCCTGTATTTTATGTGTGCATAAATAAATAGGAGCGTATACATGCATACTCAAGTATAGAGTTGCATTTCAATATCGATTTCTCCATAGAAAATTTGGGGAAGGCGAAAGAACCGAGTTGAGTTGAGTTGAGTCGAGTCGAGTTGAGTCTCGAGTCAAAACAAATAGAGAAAAACGTAGAGTCGAAGAGAAATGGAGCAGAAAAACAAAAGAAAGGGGAGAGAGAGAGAACTTCTTTTCTGTTGGCTAGTTTGAGCGGCAAACATTCCTGTACCTTGAGATTTTTCAAAAATGCCCGGTCTAGCCCCCTAAAACTTCCCCAGGCTTTAAGCTCCCTCCTCAAAATTTCGAGAGGTCGAAATCCGGGTAATTTAACTACTCGCCTAATTTTGGACGCTTGTGACCCAATTTTTCGGATTGTATAAAAATACAAATAAAACCCCGTTTAGGAGACGAGGCCTTGCATTTTCCAAAAATGAGTCCCTGTGTTGGAAGGCCGATTGTATCCGGTTGTGTGTGTGTGTGTGTATGTTGACTTCTTAGGGTAAAAATGAAGGAACTTCTCACGGTATGGAATTACTCCTCAAAAGCGGAGAAAGTGCTGGATGTAGAAAAACCTGGAGAAATTGGAGCTGTAGAAAATATTTCTTCCACCATCCATGGAGAAAGGAGAAAGGAAGTGAAAGGAAAAAAGCCAATGGACTTACTTCATTCCCTGTCATTTTGCTTTCTTTTCTTTCCCTTACTCCGTCGCTTTCACTTTTACTCCTGCTTTCTCCGGCTTTCTCTTGCTTTCTCCACAGTACAAACATTGTGTTTGCCTATTTGCTCTCCTGTACAATTTCTCTTTGGCTTTCTCCCACTACTTTTCCTTTCTTCTTAACTTCTCCTCGTTTTCACGGGAGAAATAAAAGGCGGAAACGAGGAAGAAAGTCAGAGTTGGAGTCCAAGAGTAAGTTGAAGGCAGAGTCTGAGAAAGCAGCAGCAACGGCAGCAGCAGAGGTGAAAGCAGAGCCAAACGTACATACATACACAGCAATGAAAACAAGAGAGAAAGTAAGACGAAAAGTGAAAGTGAAAGCCAGGGAGTGAAAGTAAGAAAGACTTTCTCAAAAGGCAAAGGCAAAAGCCAAAGCTAAAAGGCTATAGATATATTATACATGGGTAAAATAGGAGGTATGAAAGAAAACTGGAGAACTGTGGAACCCACACACTTACCTATACACATATACACCTACATACAAACTGGAACTCGAGAACGAGACTGCCAGTCAATATTTCTCACATTTATTTGAATGAAAGTCGTGCTCTGGCATTTTCAAAGGATAAATAGGCAAAGCAAGCCAAGAAAACAGCCAGCCAGCCAACCAACCAACCATGTTTTCTGTGGTGTATGATCCAAACTATTGCGATGGCTTTCTCCTCCTACTCTCAATACCTATTTATTTCCAGGGAAAAAGAAAGAAGAAACGAAAAAGAGAGAAGTAGAGTCAAATTTCCCAAAGCTTTGTTACTTCCCATACATCCACACATACACATACACACACATACAAAAACTCGAAAGAAAAGCCAGCAGGCTAAAAGTAAAAGTAGACGTTTTCTACCTCTTTTTCTACCTCCCTCCTCAAAATCCATACTGGGTTCTCAGCTGTACTTTAGTCATCCACTAGATTCAAAATTGACTACCGTCATTTGTACACCAGTCATCCAATCACACAAACATACACACACACACATGCCAATATGTATGAGGTTACATATCGAAATACAAATACATACTCCATCAAATTTAATGTTTCCCGAAGCACCGGCATTTCATTACACCTTGTATGTGCTCAGTATTAGTTTCCCTAGTTGACTTTCTCCCACTTTCACCTTCTTTCGTTTCCTCGCCACTCATTCCCTTTTGAATACATTGTGCATTGTACAATGAACAATGTACCGCCATTGTTGACACACATCCATAAATATTGGGGGAAAAACCTAGTTGAAACACTTCTAAATGTTCAAAAAATTGGTCACATTCCTGCCTTTTTGCATTCGCCATACAGTGACACATGAAAAAGGATGACGACGTCGTAGAATTTTCAGCATATAGGCAAATACTGTGATTTGTCTCGAGCCGGGAAGAAAGTTCATGGTGAAAGTCAGCAGTTTATTTGCATAGTCACGAAAGAGACGGGAGAAAGGCGAGAGAAAGAATGCCGAGTGCGTACATGCATGTACAATGTACAGGGTACAGTAATATCTGCAGGGCCCATGGCCGCGTATCATCCGTACATACGGTGAAAGTCCTGGGTGAAAGTATGGGGAGAAATTGAGAAGGGAGAATAATGAACAGACGTGAAGATTGTGGATGGTGGATGGATGGAACATGAACATAGATTGTGGCCGTAATCGAAGAGTGGAAAGGTATTGCCTTGTTGGATTTTCTCAATGGATAATAATTTATCTCGCGTCACGGCAAACGACCGATACAAGCCCAATACAATATATATTATGTATATATGTATATCGGGCCACGATCATCCATCTATGTATTAGTATCAGTGTGTGTGTATGAGGCCCCATGTTTCTCCCCTCCTTTCTCCAAATTGTCTTTGACTCGCCTTGGCTTTGACTTTGGCTTTGGCGTGCTGAGAAAGTAGGAAAAGATATTTGAATTTGGATTTGAATAGACGGCCTCGCGACACATACACACACTCGCTTCGACATAATGGTGTAGACTCTTCTCTCTGTGCTCTTGCTGTGGGCTTTGACTTTCACTCTCACAAAGTAGGGACAATTTATTCTCCCATTTTTCCCACCAAAGGAGTCCCTGAGTACCTACTTATTGCCCGGAGAATTTGGAAAATCAAGGAGCCTCCCCGGAAAATTTACCATGTATTCTCCATGTATTGTGAAGGGCGGAATTTTGAATGCTATATGCTGTGTATTGTAAAATACATATAGATAAATGGTGTCGGGAAATAAGAAGACGGCAAAGCGAGTATTTGCTCCACTGCTGTGAATCTAACCACCAAATAGACAAGCCGGCAAAACCAAAACCAACAAAATTGAATGCATAATTGAAATCGTATCTGGGTGTACACTGTACACGTACAACGTACAATGAAACTGCCGTACGCTTCACATTGAAGCTGCAGTACCAATACAATACAATACACATGGTGTTGGCTGGTACAATGCATAGTATGCATACATATTTAGTCAAAGTGAAAGTGGTGGTAGGGAAATCAAATCACATTGTTTTCGGGTACTTTTGCGGTGGAATTCAATCAAGGCCTCTTTTCTCCATCAAAGAGAGAAAGAGGTGCATCCCACAATAGAATAGATTTTCAGGCACAAGAGAGATTTTCCATGGTGTACATACAAAAGCGGGGGCGGGAATAAAGAAAGAAAGCGGGACAATTTCAAAGGTAATTGAATGTCATTATGGAATGAGGATGGAAAATTATTTTAAAATTATCCACGTTTGGAGAAAGTTGAAAATTTTGGACGCATAAAAAACGTGGTATAAAAACCCATTTTTGTACAGAAAATGCGAGAAAATTAAAGATAGTCAATATAAAATGTATGTATTTGAATTGCAGTTCCATAGAATCTTCCCTGTGGGCATTCCAAATGCCACCCAACCAATTTTAATGGAGAAGGCGAATTGGGATTTAACCTTGTACTTTGTTTTGTTTAGTTTATGGTAAGGAGCTGCATGAATCAAGAATTTTATCCTAGATACATACCTACGTACAACATAAGTGCAGGTGGATTTTTTCCCTGTTTATACATATGTGTAATGTGTACTTTTCCCGTCGTACATAAATGTCTGGTGGAATCCGGGAGGGAGTGCACTGCACTGGATTCCTAACTACTGCAAGCTGCTCGAAATATATATCCGAATCGGAGCCAGAGCCTGATCCAGATCCAGAGTACTTATACATACTCTAGTTTTTCAGTTCTGTTGGGCATTCACGTTTTTTACGAGCTACGAAGAAAAGTTGAGGGAATAAATTTCCAGGAGTACCAATACATCGAGAAATGCCACAAGCATTTCCAATTTTCACGGAAAATGGAGATGGAGAGGCCTGCGAGCCACAAACCTACGTCTACGAGTGGTGCAAGGTACCTTGTATGCACGTTGTATGGTATGTACGTTGCTCTATGTACACCGTGAACGTGGGAGGATTCTGCAATCTATGTGGAAATATTGTGAGTAGAACAAGAAAAAGAACAAGAGCAAGTACAGGATCTGACTTTCTCTTTAGTGTACATTGTAGTTACATACATGCGTACGTCCGTACGTATGATAAGAAGAGAGAGTATCCACATGCAAATCTTTTTTCGTCCTCTAGAATTTCAGACTATTTGCATTACATTCATCGTTTTCCCAGTCCTTTTTCCTGCTCTCCATTTTACTCTCCCAAGTCTCGTCCTTCGACTATTTGTGCACAGACACACACCGTATGTCGTACGTGTACATACAGTGCACTCGATCCCCAATCCATACTTGACATTCTACCACATTTTCGTACACCACGCCAACCATCGAGCCATCGACAGAAGGCGACGGACTTTTCGACCCTTAAATTTCAATGTTTGTGCAGCTCCACATGTACTTGCACGTGGAAAAATTGAGAAATCGTGTCAATGCAAAAGTAAAGAAAGTCAACGTTGAAATTGAACCAGTGCTCCCGATTTTATTCAACTTTCGACCCAACAAAGATTAAAGGGCACATTTTGGCGGAAAAATCGCATCTGATAAAAAACTCGAAACCGGATTGCTCCTCCATATTAAAAATTTACAAAGTTGTTGCGACAAAACGAAAAAAACCCGGGAGTTTTTCGAAATTCGGGTTTTCCCTAAATAACGTCAGTATTTGTAAGCAAAGTCATAATTCGGCATCTATATTTTAAAACTAATTCTGGGTTCTCACGAGTAAAGTGCACCATTGTCCATTTCACCATGTCATTTATGTACTTTCTCCACAACTTTCCCCGAATTTCTCTCGCAAGGTTTGGAGAATGGAGAAAGGGGGGAGTTATTTCATGATGTTATTTCAGATTTAGGGTTCCCACGGCTCGAGCACAGAGTATATACAGACTCCACCACCACAAAGAGAAGAGACCTATCTGCATATTTTATTACTCATCTTATCGCCGATTGGCTGTGGTCTGCCGACACTTGGTTTGTAGTCGAGGAGAGTGGTGGTCAAACTCATTGTTCACTCCAAACTTGTTCTCCCGGGTAGAATTTGTATGTATTCGATTTCGAATTCGTATTTGAATTTACCCGGATTTGTACTACTCTTCTCCCCTCTCTCTCTCTCTCACACACTAATTTCCTCTGCCTCTTGAAATCGAAATTCCATTTGCAACAGCCCAAATATATTTGTATTTGTATTGGAGACAACAAGAGGCGAGATCAACTTGAGACTTGAGGTTTCACACGGCCCACGCTACGTGTTCGGAACCATTAAAACCACAAAACCCGTATGTATGCATACATACACATACGTGGAAGACGTTACACGATTTTCAGTGGTTAAAACCCACGCAGTTGAAAAAGAGGGAAGGGACAACGAAAACAGGAGAATCGAAGGATAAAAATTTAATTACACTGGAACTTTTTCTGTTGTTACGTCCTTGGTTTAGAATTTCGATCCGCAAAAAACTTTAGGACTTTTCTCACTTTTCTTACCCAAATGGGTAAAATATGTTCTGGACTATTCTTGAAATTAAATAAGAACGACTTGTGGGGGCGGGGGGTCAGTTTTCTGAGGGGAAAGCAAAGAAAAGTTGAATCTTGTAAAAATTTAAAATTTAACCAGATTTACCCCTGCACTTCTATCCTTTGAAAAAATTTGTGTGCCCTTAGAAAAAAAACTTATGAAGTTTCATCATGAGGTTTTGCTGCGGACCTGGTCGAAAAACGCATCAAAGTTCATGAGATTGTCATGAGTTTTTCATGATAAA
>JAQIVE010006829.1:0-11104 GCA_034698285.1 Sminthurinus bimaculatus | reverse complement strand
GGAAATTACTATTAAAATAAAAATAGCATGCGGATTTCCAGTAATAATCCCAATGAGTTTCTCAATGCCCACTCAATCACAAGGCTTGCGATTTCCCATAGTGCAATAGAGTTTCTGTATTTTACTCTGATGCATCAAAAACTTTACTTACTCAAGATTTTGGAGTTCTAGTTTCAATACATTCGAAAGAGGTTCTTTTATTTTTTGGACAAGTTCGGTAGCTTTGCTTATTACGTCGGGATCATGGTACTCGTCAGGAAGCACAAAATCTGGAACCAAATGTGTCCTAGTAATATATTTGTAAAATGGTTCACAATTGTATGCAAAGTTATGTTCTGTAAGTTCCCATCGCTTCCAGCCGTACTTCCTGCATTCGAACAATCATAAATTGTAACATATAAGATTAAATAAGGCATGGAATCGTTTAAAGTAAACTATACTATAGTATTCTTAAATTTTATAGGTATAATTTTAAGATTGAATAAACAAAATATAAAATGAATATTATTATAAAGTGTGTATATACTTGAAAGCGTTTAGCATCATCATTTTCTTCTCTACGGTAGAGCTCTCGCGGATAGATGTATGCCAATCTAGAATTTTTTGACGTTTTGCTTTATTTTTACGACTCATACGTCTAGTTTCGGGATCAATTGAAGGATAACTTGGAGTTTCTGTATAATCATCTTCAAAAGTTCGTAGCTCAGGGGACGGAAATGCAAATTTCGTCTTGTGTCTCATCTGTGTCACGAAACTAGATGTGACGAATCGTCCATGATGACAAATTGATATACAGTTTAAAGAATGGAGAAGACGAGATGATGCTCCATAAAGTAACATTTTAAACGAAGCACCTTTTGGTAACTTTCGCCGTCTTCTTAAGATATTTATCTAATTGAACGAGTAAAAGTAACAAATGAATACACAATACACATTGGGTATACTTCATATTTAAGATTAAATTCATATTTCATATTATAACACGATACATCATTATAGATTATAGATAGGTACTTTGCAATTTTCGATTTCTAATTCAATGGGAATAATAATACAATTTTGTCAATGGGTTTTGAAATTTTGAAATCATTCAACTTTCTACTTACGTTTATACAAAGAATCCTTATGCGTCCCTTACCATTACACTATATGTATACATGTTATTACTTATACGTTTTTAATTGAAATTAAAATCTTCAGTTTTTCATTTCACGCGACACATGATATATCAATGATGTATTTGATTATTTGATATCATATAAAAAAAAATTCCGTGTTCAGCTCGGCAATTTTTATTTAAATATCGTGATGACTGGATCTATGCTCATTTCTCATTTGAAGATTTCTATGATTTTGTATATATGTATTATTATATTGACGTCCATACTCGCCCAAATAAAAACATTCATTATAATATTAAATATTATTATTCTTACTTTTTCGTAAAAATATAAAGTTGCAAATAATGCTGTAATAATTAATTATCTTAAAGAAACAGAAACTTGACTAGTCAAAAGACTATCTGAAATTTTAAACATGTAATTACGAACTGTAATTCAGGAGAGTGAATTCAAAAATATTCAAATAAATAATATCAAATGTAAAAATCAAATAAAGTGAACAAGTGGAAGAACTAAAAAAAAATCAACACGATATCTAATCAAGAATCAAGAAGCAAAGTTTCTCAAAAGTTTCCTGTATTTAAAACTAAAACTTAGAGGTACTTAAATATCAGCAATGAGTAATAAACGTCATCATCATTACTAATTATAAATTATAATTAATATCAGAGGTATACACTATACAATATCATTGGATATTTGGATATTAGATGATGTTTTATTTTAAATGTAGTACTTAATAATATGTTGATTGAAATTCATTATTCATTATTTATGTGACTTAATCTGTGTATTATTGATTGTTGCTTCAAACGTAAAAGTGAAAAGTTGAAATATATAATATAGTGAGACAATTAAAAAATAATATAGCATTATCGCTTCTAAGTAATGGTGATAAGAAGTATAGAATGACTAAATTATAAACAATTAAATTAAATGACGGTTTTTTTTGTATTCATGTAGGTAGATCAGGAAGTCAAGTGACGAATAATCTGTGTGTATCTTGAATGGCTTTGATACCTACTATTAAAATTTAAGTAAGTCGTATGTCGTATATGTTATAATATTACAAATTACAATTCTTTTTCTCTCAAGTGTATTTAAAAAAAACCAAGAAAGTATACGGAAGGTATTAATCTCAGTTTGTTGAATATTTGAAATTTGAACAGCAAACAGCATTGCATAATAATATTTTTTGTTAAACACAAGAACTGAAATATTTACTACTTCAAATTATTACGGATTTTTAGACTAATCAGACGTCATCAGCATCAGTTTTTACTTGTCCTGTTTTACAACGGGTGAGGGGGAGGCATCGCCTCATAATTTTTACAAACCATGTCTCAAGAACATAGTCCAACATTGACTGACGAAGAAGATGAAGTTCTCGGTGTGAACAATGGGGAAAAGCATGGGATTTTAAGTAAATGGACGAATTATATCCATGGATGGCAAGATCGTTACATCATTTTGAAGGGTATGTAGATTCTGCAATTTTCTCCCAAAAATATTTATTTTTTCAAATTCTCTTAAAATATTTAAAAGTCTAACAGCGCAATTCATTAATGTTTACATGAGCTTTGCAACGAAAATGTTGCATAATTTTTGACGTAGTTTTTATGAATTTACGACGTTTCAATAATATTTACATAATACCTACACTTTTTAAAAGTAAATTATGTAGCACATGCGCTAGGTACTTTACATGTTTCATGTGATTATTATTATTTGTGCATAATTTTTGCTATATTTTCTACTATAATACATTCATCTTATAATATACTGTTATATAAAAGTTAGTTAAATAAAGAGTGTCATTCAATTAAAAACAGATAGTATATTATCCAAGCCACTTGTAAACGGTTCTTGTTTGGGCGCCTTCAATTATTCTTAATTTAACCGTTAGACTCTTGATTCATGTCAGAACGACAGCTTCGGTACCCTAAAAATGTGTCATGAGCTTAAACTTTCAATTTATCCAGCAATCTATTGTAAAATGTTAATCTAGTAAAAGCCGCTTTGCTCAAAGCATTATTATTGTGGAGTAGACACCTAAATTATATCCATAGAATCTAACCTGCATGCTCACGTATATTAATAAAGGTCTTAACTAACAAGTCACGAGATGACGAGTTTGAAATCGGAGATTGAGGTCATCAATAGGTGACACCCAAGGCTAGCATGCCCTACTAATTCTCTAGAATTTAAACGTGACCAATGCGTTGACAACCTGTTCACCAACATATCCAATAAATTCGGGGACCGCCGCTCGTTCGATGCGATCATAAAATGCCCCCTGCTTAATCCCTAAACGGGGGATTCCCTGCATTTTCATTCGGATTGCCTTCCTTGCCTTCTCCCCGAAATCAGTGGACTTTTCCGAGATTTTCAGTTTGAGACCTTGCGCCAGGTCCCCAATTTTGTGGCCGCCGTCAAAAATTGTGATATAAACCAGAGTTACCTCCACGGCCATGATGACATAGATGAGGGTGAATAGAATATTTTCTCGCCCTAACAATATGGAGCCCCAAAACATGCAAACCGCACTGAAGATGGCACATGTTTTCGTCTTGTAGATGACCTGGCTGAAGCCAAGGTTGTACAGATTGACCCTGAGATGAAGCTGAGAGAGGAACTTTGCTCCCACAAAAGCACTTCCGTTCTCGTCCCTATTAAGTGTAAAAGTTGTCCACTATTAGAACCAAGTGAAGGGGTTTTTAAGGTTTTCCCGCTTTGGACCAAAGTTGTATTTACTTTGACCAAGGATAACTACCACACTTTTGCCTCGAATGACCCTATTGAAAAAAGTGTTTTGCTTACTGAATATTCTCCAACTGCATCTGAGTCGACATGAGACACTCTTCTTTAAATGCTATCATCATGAAGAATGCGTAGTAGAGACCGCTGAAGTAGAATAGGCAGGCCGGAGTATCGATGGACAAGCAGAGAATGATCATACCGACAGATCGGGAATCCGGATCGACTCCCGAGATGGCCAGAACTGGCAGATCCATGTCCACCAGATAGAGTCCAAGAGTGACCAGTACGAGCAGATAGATTAGGATTGGCGAGTAGCAGATGAGGAGTTGTCGAAAATTCCACTGCTTCTTATTGCCCTTCAATAGGACGTGACTATGGAGGAGCTCATTGAAAAGCTTGGCATTCAGTCCCGGAGCCTGGTCGAATATTTGCCAGATCAGGTAGTAGAAAAAGCAGTCATCCAAAGGCGCCATTATCACAACCGGAATTCGATGGAAGTTCTTCAACTGGTAGTTTTCGGCCACGCTCAAATAGCACAAGGTCCTGTATAAAATTCCCGATAGTTGGAAAAGGATGAAGAGCTGCCAGGCTTTGAAAAGATATTTTTTCCACCGTCGTCCATCTTCCGTCATTGTGCCCGTCTTCTCGTCTATCTTCATGGGAAACAAGCCGAGCTTGCACACCATATTTAGAGCGACGATATTGTGCTTTAGATTTTCATTTGGACGGGATTCGGTTGAGACACTCCAGGCTTCAATGGGGCAAACTCTCTTTTGCGTTCCTTTTCTTTTCAGTCCTGGAGGATTCTTCCTTCTCTGGAATTTCTTCTTGAAAAATTTCCGCATCTTAAACTGATAAATCATTTACCTGACGCACACTGATCCAGATTCAAGAAAAAAGCGCCCCTGCTGATAAACTGGAATTTTTTGTAGCAATCGGGTTTTGACTTTATTCTTCAAAAATGTACTTTAGCGTAGTACTTGTCAGCTGAAATTGAGAGGGAAATTCAAATTTTAAAAAATTACGCAGAATGAAGGCAACTAAGTAAGACTACAAGCCCAAAATCTTTAAAAACATCACAAATTAACCGATTTTCAAATTGAAAGGGTTTTTTGTTCCGCAACTTTCCGCAGCCAATTTTTTTACGAAAACACTCAGGACCCCTTCTACTTTCAAGGACATTTAGCCGTTCCTTTAATCTCTTTTAATCTCGTAGCTTTTTTTAGTTTCAAAAGTTTAACATTACGAGATATGAAGATCAAGCGATCAAAATAAATAATATAATCTATAGCTTTTATGGACCAAAGAAATGGTTAAAGTCAAAATAAAAATCTAGAAACAAGCTATTTGAATGTGAACTATTAGAAAAAGTAAACATACTATCTATCACCGAAAGAATTAAATATTATAATACCATTTCTACACTAAAAGCCATATAATATGAAATTTATGGAAAATATGTTAAATCCTTTTTCTCTCTTAAGCCTATTGGCAAAACTCGCTCGTCTGGCAAATGTATCATTGTGGATACTTTTAAGTCTGTCTCAAAAACTTATGATAATTCATTTCGTGCCCGAGCTGTAAAAGACTGGAATAACCTTCCTACTGAATGTACAACTCTCAATGTTTCAATTGGTAAATTTAAAGAGCTAATAGCAAAATATTTGGTTCCGAGCCGTGTGCGAAATTGTACTACTGAATATATTCCTCCTTAATTGTATATGCTTGTATAAATATTACTCTGTTCCCTTTTTCCAATCTGACTGTTGTTATCACTATTTTATTTTATTTTATTTATAGTGCCCATTTATGAAAAACAATACACTCTGTACTGATAAATTATGCACTTTAATAAAGTTAATCAAATCAAATCAAATCAAAGCGGCGTTTTTTCATTCCTGAAGCCACAATGTAACTTGGATTTCCATAAAACTTTGGAAATAGATGATGCGTATGCCTTTGAACATTATAAAGTATTTCGCTTTTCCAAATTCAAAAGTTCGTTTTGGAGTCCAAGGGCGCTTTTTTCTGGAATCTGGATCAGTGTGCGCCGTTCAACGGTTTCAAGAAGTTTGGAAGCTGCATTACATTGGAAGGTTATCGCATTTCCTTGCTTGTGTTTATAAAACGATCCACATTTGGGCCTGCAAAACAGTTGCACAGACGAACTAGTTAGCTAAAAAATGCAGCCAGTTGAGATAAAAGTGCCAAAATGTCAGATGGTTGATGTGACTGATTTGGACTAAAATCCGGGTAACATACTCGGTCAAAAAATCAGTTCCATAGTAAAGCCATGCAGAAAGCTATCTTTTTTACATATGTTTGCCCACGTTTCTATTTGCGCCGGCCATCTCTTGTCATAAAAAGGTGTAAAAATCTAATGCGGCTAGGTCTCTAGACACCAATTATGGACAAACCTTGTGCCATGTTTGAGTTTTAAAATTTCTTTCCCAACGACGAAACTGAATTTTTCCCATATTAAGTTCGTGGTACTATTGAGGATCACACAAGTTTGATTTTCACAATTTTTTCCCGGACTTCGAAATGAGCACATCTTAACAATCTCAGAACGACCTTTCAAAATTTTTCGACAGTTTGAGAATCGGATCCGTGGTTCCAAAATGATGCCATTTTGATAAATTGCATAAAACTGAAGAAAGTCCGTCATTGCATTCCAGTGAGTGAAATGTGAGCGTAAAATCTATTTTTTCAAAACTGAATAATTTTGGAACCACTGATCCGATTCTCAATTTGTAAAACAATTTTTAACGGGCCTTTTTATGGTTGGTAAGATATGCTATTGTAGAAATTCAAGAAAAAAAAATTTAAATCGGACTTGTGCGGACCCCGAAATCCTCATATTATACCACGTGACCAGGAAACTTGGGCTCGCATTAACATGTGTTGCTGGGGAAAAAAGGCCTATCTTTCCTAGTCACCCGGTACTTATTTTCGTTTATTTGGAAAAAAATTTGAAAACGCAAATGTGGCACCTAACAAGTCTATCTAAATAAATTATCCAGTCACCCGTATATATGGCACATGAAAGCGAAGGGAGCATTCATTAAATTAAAAATTGTAGATGCTTATGCAAGAATGAGCAAGTACAACAAAAGACGGTTAAATTTGGTGAAGACCTTTTTAAAATTCATATTGAATTCCAAATCTCATTCATTTATTTATGTATATTGTGCAATATTTTATTTTATAATTTTTGAAGAAAGTTCTTACAAATAATGAACCATAAACTGGCGGAATGTTGACAGCAACTCACATTTGAAATTCATTGTCAATTTAAGTAATATTGAAATATTTACAAGTTTCAATAAAGAAAAATACATAATATTAGTAGTACAGTAAAAAGAAAAGACTGCTGAGAGCAGGGACGTAAACTTGCTTTTAAAACTTGACCCTCATGATTTGACGGTCGACAATACAATTGAGTATTTACTATTCAGGTAGCAATTTCCTCTTTATAAGATCCCAATAGATTCGAAGGGCTCCTTCATGACTACCGGCGTAGGCCATTGCGGCCTCCCCGGGATTATTCTCGATATATTGATGAAAGAGGGCTTTGATGTACCCAAAATGTGGAATGTTGTTGAAACATCGGTGACCTTTCTCTTTAAGGCACTTAAGTCCCTCGGTTGCCCCATCTAAGGCCTTTCCAGCTTCCTCAAGATCCCCCTTGCTTAGAGTCTCAACGACCTTTGCTATATTTAACAGGGGAATTTTGCCTACATATTCCTCCAAGTATTCGTCAACTGGATCCACAGTTGTCGATGTGGTGGTGACAGCCTTTGGAGTAGATTGAGGTTCCGGGTGGTTAAAATCAAAGTCAGTGAAGTCCTCCGGGGCAGGGCGTCCAAAACTCGGTCCAAATTCGGAGGCCAGGACCAAAAGGCCGGTCAACAAGGGGAGAAGATTGAAGCTTGATGAAGACAACTTCATTTTAAAGGCAAGTCTGCTTTTAACTTTTAACTGTTGCTTTTAACAAAGAGGAAAAAAATTACTTGGATTGCCGAGAGACTGTATTGATGGAATTTGAATTAACTCTTGCTTTCAGCTTGCCTCTTATATACCCATCCATCCGAATCTCTGATCCTGATGTGGACAATTAACCAACCAATTGACCACAGCATGATCAGGGGTCAGGATCTTGACACCTAAATATTAGACACATTGTATGTACTGTGGCATCATGAAATAAATCGGGTTTCCTAGGAAAACGTAGAGGACGTGTGCCTATGGAAACGGTTCAATGGAAAATCGCGTGTAATATGTGTATTATGTAAGAGTTGCTTTGAGAGAGAGAGAGAGAGAGAGAGAGAGAGAGAGTGAGAGTGAAATCAAAAGTGATTGTTGGTGAGCAAGTTTATACAGACAAAGTAAAGCCTCGTCAAGGCCGTCTGCTTTTTGGTTGGAGATGGTCGAGTAACTTCGACTTGTGACTCACTTTTGTCTCGATGCAGTTCAGCTGAAATGTACGTATGTATATATGCATAAAAGCTCAATGAGCCAGCAAACAATGCAATATAAAATGGGGATTTCCCCTATTTGTTCTCGTGATATTCAATTCGAGTACTTGATTAATTATCGAATTATTGAGTACAAAATGCTAAAGACAAAGTAGCTTTTCTGTGTAAAATCTCCATCCCAACGTTTTACCAGTAAATGTTTGGTTTCTTCGTAAAAAGCCATAATTTGGTACTCGGATCTGTGGCACATTGTCCTCGTTCCTTGAATAAACGCCCGCCCCCCTGATTTAGAATATTTACCAGTAAATGTTCAATAAAGCTCCCTGGAGATGTAAAAGTAAAATCACGATGAGGCGTTTAGTACATTCAACAAGTTATTAACATATGTAGCTGGTTCATCTTTATCTCGACGTGGCTTTTCCCCGAATTTGCAACATTCTCCGAGTCAAGGATGAAAATAAAAGGTCAAATTACAGGAAAAAGGCAAAAAACAAGAAAAAAACTCGTTGTTTCTTAGTTATTTGCCGGTTAAGATTATTGCGTCCGTTTAAGTAGGTACACATTGTTCAGTGTGCAGTGTACTTACGTGGACTATAAAAAACAGCGTTGGAGAATATCAAAATACAATGTCCAGTGTCCCCCCTAAAAAAAATTAGCCACGACAGGATAGCGGCTAGCCTTTCTCCCTGTCTCTCTCTCACTCTCTCTTTCTCTGTCTCTCCTTTTTTTCGGACTGCCTTATAAAACAGAATTTTTCCATCTTTGTCCACATATCTCGATTATCCATTGACTCAGCACAACGTCGCGTAAAATTTTAGGGTAAACAATTTCTTGAAATACCAGTAGCAACTCTTGAGGTTTTCTTGGCCACAAACTGGAAAAAAAGGGGTAAAATGCCAAGTTTTAAGAGATTTTCTACAACCCTTACTTTGGGTCTTACCCTCGTTGTCCTCTCAATCCAGCTCCATTCGACCTGGTCTTTACCAAAAGCAAGGCCAGCAAACCCTCCAACCCTTCAAGACTTACTTCATGCCGGGATACATGAATTTGAGAGGATCCAGTCGGCGCCCAAGACGGAACAACAGCTGGAGCAAGATCGATCCACCATCACTTTCTACCTGTATACAGATCCAACGGATCCGGAAAGCCGAACTGAGCTCGAAATTGGCAACGTGGGGGCTCTCCGGTCCGGGGGATTTGACCCTTCTGTCCCCACAAAAATAATCACGCATGGTTTCCTCAGTGATGCCGCCACCGGTCCAGGGACCCCTCTTAAAAACGCCTATCTCGCCCGGGCAACGACGGAGGGACAAGGATCAAAGGTGAACATTATTTTGGTGGACTGGAGACACCTTGCAAGATCACAATCAGGATCCTCCAGCCAGTCATCCGACATCTCCGGCTACTTGTACTCCCCTCCGGCGGGTAACACGGAAACCGTCGGACGCCACACCGCCAAACTTATCGACTTTCTTCTTGAGAATGGGGACATGGACTTAAATTCCGTGCACCTCATCGGGCACTCTTTGGGCGCCCACGTCATGGGCTGGGCGGCCCGGAGTGTTCGAGGATTTAGCCGGGGCCAAAAGATTCCCCGCATTACGGCCCTTGATCCAGCTAGCCCATGTTTTGAAGTTTTCGTGTCCTTTTGCCCATCCAAGTTGTACCAGAGCGTCAGCAAGGACGACACGGACTTTCTCGACGTCATCCACACCCACACCAGCACTTACGGCTATACTAAGGACATTGGTCATGCCGACTTCTATCCAAATTCGGGGGTCATACAACCTGGATGCTCTGTGGGGGCCGGCCTCAGCCCCTGCTCCCACAGCAGAGCCATCGACTTGATGGTGGAGTCGATTGGGGCTCCGGCGGGGTTTCTATCCCGGCGTTGCAGCAGCTGGTCGGAATTCGAGGACGGGAACTGTGATATCACGGAGCCCGTGGTGATGGGCGAATACTGTCCGAAGAATGCCCGGGGTCTTTTTTACTTGGAGACGACCAGCCAGAGTCCGTTCCGACTGGAAGCCGTCAACAACGAGGGAACTTTGCTGACCAGAGAAGGTGAACTTTTCTAACATTGTTGCCCCCTGTCTTGCATGTACATAAATGCTTTCGCTATAAAAACCGGTAATTTGTTAATGTGCTTGCATATAACGTTTGTAATGTTTGCTTACTCCTTGCATTTATTTAGGTTACTGGTGCAAGGATAGCTGCGGTAAGCGTGGAGAGAAATATTATTGGTGTCGCAAGACCGACGACGACTGGGACTACTGCGCCCCGACAGGCCAAGACTACTACGGAAAGGAGTGCGCGGACGGGTGCCAAAGACGCGGGAAATCCTACAAATGGTGTAATTTAAAAGAGGGCAGCTGGGGTTACTGCTCATTGAGTAAAGAATAAAAGATTGCAAACTAGGCAGAAACAAATTTGTATGTAAATCTCTTCCTTCATATCAAGTTATTTGTATTTATTTGTAATTATTTTGACTTGTACCTTTATTTCCTCTATTTTTGAATATTTTGTTCAATTTTGGGACAAACAATAAACGTTCCAATGCCACAAAGCGAACATTTACGAACAGCGTTTTAGCATTTCATATCTCATTTTTAAAGCCGTGAGGATGGAAAAAAAATTCTCACGTGTCAAAATGTAATCATATTTTTCATATTTTCTATAACTGCTACCGTAAAAGCACCCGAGTTTGAACAGTGGTACCTGAGTTTGGACACTTTTTTAAAATAC